>JAPDSC010140118.1:0-19154 GCA_026290005.1 Latrodectus geometricus
TGCGAACTAAAATACTTCGAATTTTTAATAAAATTTAACGTAAAAAAATTTTTTCACATAGAATTCTTATGCTTATTTAGCATCAGGATATTTAATACATATTATATAATTTTTATGTGATTTTATCATTTGTTTTATTAGTCTGTGGTGAATCCTAGAGTTTTGCGCCACCGCGCCAACAAAAATTCTGGTAACCTTTTATTAGAAGGATCAGAAGGAGAGAGTTATTAGATATAGCCTCGGATATACGAGTGGAAATGTAAAATATATATAATATATAGCAGTAAACTAAAAAGTAATTAATAAAATTGTTTGATGGGGACGAATATTGTGTTAGTAAAGTTTATTTTTATATAACATAATAATTTCCTCAATGGTGACCCGGACGAGTCCTCAATGGTGACTTTAATATACGGATTTAAACATGCAATCTACTGTAAAATTATCTGAAAGTTATATGGAAGTTTCTGTAAAGCTTGGAATAGAGGGCGCTACTAACATGGAGATCTAGAAAACTTCCGGTACGAAACTTCCTGCTTACTGTTCTAGTGTTGTTTAAGTTGTTGTGAGTTTGCTGTTGTTTGTCTTGCTTTGAAATATTTATTTAAAAATAGCGATCAAATTTGATATTCCTATTTTTGATATGCAGAAAGCAAATAAAGGTAGTAGTTGTTGTGTAGCAGTTGGCTGCAATATGCGAGCTGGTACAAATTTACTGTCCCAAGTGAAAATGTTTAAATTTCCAATGGATCCCGAGCGTAGGATTATGTGGGAAAGAGCCGTAAATCGAGAAAATTGGAATTCAACGAAGTATTCATGTTTGTGCAACAAGCATTTTATTACAGGTAAATTTATGTACCTAAATTATAAATATTTATTTAAAACATTTTCAGTACATTTCCCAATTTTAGAAGTTTTAATTTCAGTATTATAGTAACCTTTGGCGACATTTATGGCGCCAAAATAATATTTAATAGGTTTGGCGAATTCTGCCTAAATATGCGAAATAATATAATACTTATAAATAGTTTGTTGTGTTTAGTTGCTCTTAATGTTAAAAATATTAATTTTATATAAAATATTTTTAAATTTCTTTTAACATTAAAAAAATAATCTACGGATTTAATTTGAAGCATGTCTAAATATTCTTTTCTAGCATATATTTCCGTTCTATTCTTGAATATATTTCAATGAAAAAAATGAATTTCATCCATAAATTTGTAATTGAAATAAAATTAATATTGTTGAAGTTAAATATGTAAAGCTTAGTCTTTGAATGAGGCTCATTAACGATTGACTTAAAGTAGTTGTTGTCTATCATGTTAAATTTTTCCCTAATACTTTTATTAATGTATAAATAATTACTTTTTTCTCAATAGTCTTTTTTTATTTCTTTTTACAATTGATTACAGGGAAGCCATCTAGGGATAAAAATCATCCTGATTTTGTTCCATCTGTGTTTTCCCACCTACCACATACAGAAGGAAAGATATGAAAGAATTTTAAATAGAAGTAAAGAATATGAGAAAAATATTCCCATGCTTAGTAAGTTTTCATAATGTTTATATCTATTAAATTTTACAATCAGATTTTATATTGGCTAATTTATTTTTATTTATTGAAGATGTGTTGTATTATTGTAATGTAAAATGGAAATTCATTGCAATTAAATATTTTATTATATAACACATTAAATATTTTATTCTATTATTGAACTGATACTGCATGATTTTTAGTAGTATGTAGTATAATATTTTTAGTAATAGGATAATATGTAGTATAAATTATTTTTAGCACTATCAACAATTAAAAACAGAATTATGTTAATTAATTTAGTATTTTTTAAAATTACAATTGTATTCCTAGGTGATGTTCCTTCTGAATTTGAAGATGTTCCAGAAACGAAAGATGTAATGATAATGACTGACTTATCAATGCATGACATTGAAGCTCTTGAAGAAAAAAATGCAGCTTTAAAAGTGCAGTCAACACTGTATAAAAATTCACTGATGCAAAATTCAGTTTTTAATGATATTGCAGTGTCCCATAAAAAACTAAACTTTTACACTAAATTAAAAAATATAGCTTTTTTTTATGGTTTACTTGAACTACTTTTGAATTCTTGGGAACCTAAACTAAAGACCAAACTAGAGCCATGTGAACAGCTGCTTCTAGTTTTAATGAAACTTCGTCTAGGTCTATTGAATTTAGATTTAGCTTACAGATTTGAAATAAGTAGCAGCACCGTAAGTAAAATATTTAGAATATGGATTCCAAGAATGGCAGCTGTACTCTCAAGATTTATATATTGGCCTTCTAAAAGAACAGTATTAAAAAATTTACCTCAATGTTTCCAAAAGCCTCTTTTTAAGGATGTTGTTTGTATAATTGATTGTTCTGAAATTTTCATTGACACTCCATATAATCTTGATGCACGTTCACAAACATATTCATATTACAAACATCATAATACAGTTAAATTTTTGATTGCTTGTTCACCATCAGGTGGTATTGTTTTTGTATCAAGATTATATGGAGGGAGATGTTCAGATAAAGAAATTACCATAAAATCTGGATTTCTGAATAACCTACAGTTAAATGATGCTGTATTAGCTGATAGGGGATTCAGAATTGAAAGTGTTGTTGGATTAAAAGGTGCTAAAGTGATTGTTCCTTCTTTTACTAAAGGGAAAAAACAACTACTAGGATCAGAAGTTACAAATTCTAGGAAGATTGCTAAAGCAAGAGTCCACATTGAAAGGTGTATTAGACGTATAAAATGTTTTAGAATTCTGAAAACTTCTTGGCCACCTGCATATGTTGCAAACACTGATGCGGCAAGTAAATCTTTGGGAGACAACATATTGTTAATACTGAGTGCTCTATGCAACTTAGGAAAACCATTAATTATGTTATAAAGGGTATATTTTGTTTTTCTTAATAAATCTATTTTTCAAGTGCTTATATTTTTAGATTTCTTTTAATGAATCTTGTCTTAAATATTTCTGTAGATGTTTCAAAAATTAAACAATTTGCTATTAATCATTATATCAGTGAATGGTGTTTAAGATTGATAAAATAATTTCAAATACATTGTTTATTACAAAAACTTTTTAAATAGAAAGTAATTATCATAAAGTTGGTTACAAAATAAAAAGTCTATTATTAGAATTATCGAAATATTCATGTTAATATGTATTTTGCTTGAGAATATGTGTTAGAAGAATTAAGTTTTTAAAATCAGTAAAGGATGTAAACCAATTTTCAATAACCAAGTAGTAAATTCTGTATGCAGTTTTCAACTGCATTCAATACTTAAAATCATATAAAACTAAAGTGATCTTATATACATTTTTTCTTAACTCTGACCTTCCTTTATATATGCAGCAAAACAAAAATACCTTTGTTTTAGCCAATAAGCAGGTCATTATTCATTAGCATGTTAAATAAAATAGACAATTATCATAGAAATATGGTTTTATTTTAAAAGCTTTTCTTCTAAAATTTCTGGTATAATTTTCAAAAAACTTAATCAATAAAGGTTTTCTTGTTTTCCAAAACTCCTCATCAAACATTATCTTCTCTATATGCAGACTGAATTTTGTGTATGTAACAAAATAGGCACAGTTATACCCACAAATATCCATTTGACCTTGAATTTGATCATAATAAGAATGTGATAGTTTTAAACATAAATTTTCATTTAAGAAAAAGTTTTTTTTAATGTTTCCTGGTTCAATCGTTAGATTCCGCAAGCTGAATGGACATTTTATCTCCACAACTGCATTTTCACAACAGTCACATTTTGTTAAGCCATCAGGAGAGGCTCCTAAAAAAGGAAAAGTATTGTCAATTTTCAGGCCACATTTTGTGAATTGAAAATTAACATGCTCTTCTTGCATTTTTTTGATAAATGAAGAAATTGCAAACTTTTCATTAGTTAGACCCCACCTTAATGACTCAGCAACGACTGGTGAACTGTACTGCATGATTGTGGTTATGAGTCCTTTATGACCAAGTTTGCAGCAGATTACTCTGTGAAACAAGGAAGCAGTGATTCGTCCTTTCCTTTGGTGCATCCATTTAGAACTTTGTTGGCCTCGTGTCTGCTCTTCTATTTCCTCGATGTCAAACAATCTTCCATCCAGCTTTTTTAAAATAATACTAAATCTTCTTTCATTAGATATGTGTAATGGAATTGACTCATTAAGTTTTCTTATGACCTCAATTATATTTGGTATTTCATCTTCTACTTCACTTGCGGAATCTGTACTTTCACTCTCTGTGAGTAAAGTGAAAATTGGAGCATCTGGTTGATGTTTCTGCAAACAAAACAAAATAATTTTGATTAATTTATCAAAGCTAAATACAATTTGGTGTCATTATAAACATCTGTAATATTAAAATTTTGTACTTAATTAAGCTAGCAAATTTGTAATTAAATTTACAATTGTCTATAATCAAAATGAATGCTTAAATAAAAGCAACAAATAGTTATAAAAATATATCTTATTAAAAAATTTTTAGTATAAAAAAAAATGATACAATGCAAATTGAAATATGCTATTATATTTTTCAGTCGAGCAAAAATTGCTTTATAATTACAATCAAATAAAAACTTCTATCAATAGTTAAATTTTTTTTATCTACAATGTTGTTATTACTGTTGTTATTATTTGAAAAAGAAAATTTAAAAAATTTAGTTATTAATATTTATTGCTAAATTTTTATAACATTATAATATAAATAATAATAATATAATCTATACAACATTCAAATCTACATATAATATTTGAGATTAAGTGGTGATTTCAAATTCAGGTATATATATATTAAAAATAATCTTACCTTTACAACAGTCAAAAAACTTTTATAAGCTTCGGCTGGAGGTAAAGTTGATGAAACTGAAGGAGTTTCTTTCTTAATCTTTTGATGACTGAAATTTATCTCTGAAGCTAGAATATTATCTACCTGTGAATAAATACATGAATGATTTCATGATACTTTAATGACATATTTTATTATTTAACTAATTTTAAAACATTACATTTTATTTACATGTCTTTAATAAATTCTGATGTTAATCAAATGTTCTTGATTTTAAAAATAAATTTTAATAAAAAATATTTGCAAGAAAAATATAAAATAACTCATTAAAGCTATAAACCTTTTTGATATTTTTCTGCTGTCTGCTAATTTGTGCTAAATTTAAATGCCTATTTAAAATTTTATTTGCAGAGTAATGACATATTATATAGATCCCATGAAAAATTATTTTGGAGAATAAATATTAAAGTGTTAATTCATTATTAATAAAATATAAAATAATATTTAAATCTAAATTTTAAGAATTAAATACCTTTTTTGAGACTTTCTTCCACGAGCATGGCATTGATGTACATGATGGATTAGTTAGCCCTTCTTTCACAGCAGTTTCAACTGTTAATAATAAAGCTGAAACATGAAAGCAGACTTCTCCTAATCTAAAACAATATGATCAATATATATATATAGAGAGAGAGAGTGAGAGAGAGAGAATTAATGCAATCATGTTTGTGTTTAGAAAGTCAGAAGATACACTACCATAAGACATGCATACAGTTATTAGTATATTATTTTCACATATAAAATTATGTAAAACAAAATATTTTAAAATATAATAAACATAAATAAATATGTCATACCCGGCCATACAAGTACAGTGTCCACTAATGATTTTGCCACTACACTCAATAATAGCCCATGGCATGTGAAATTTTGTAGAGGTTTGACTTGCCTGCACTCTACAAGTCATTATACATATTTTTATTTTTTCACATCTATAAACTTTCACATCATGGACTTTTCCACTTAAAAGAAAATTATAGCAATCCAGTGCCTTATAATTTTCAAATGCTTCATTGGTATAAAAGCATTTTTTTTACAACTAGATACATGTATACATCACCAAAAGAAACCTTAGGCCAAATTTTGTACTTATTTAAATGAAATAAGAATTTTCTTAGATCTTCATCTAATGGATCTGGTAATCTTTCGCTTGCAATGGTTAATTTTGATATGTACCGCTTTTTAGAATCTTCATCTAGATTGTTGTAATATGTACTAGACATCTGAAAAAATGTAAATTTAAGGTTCAAAATAAAATGGAAGCATATTTTGTTATTAAAAAAATATAAAATGGCATTGTATAAAAATTTCATATAATATTTAAGTCATATGCTTAACAATTAATTTTTCAATTTTAGAACAAATATTTTAAATCCTAAATTTAATTACTAATATATAATGAGTAAATCAATTCTGAAATAAGACTTCAATTTTAATTGCAATAAAAACCAAGACTTGATTAAAACATTCATAAAATACAAGTAAATAAACCTGACAATTTTATACCTCTTATTATCAACACCAATTCAAATATTCCAGCATGATCAAGTACATTTTATTAAAATTTTTGAGAAAACATAATACCTTATTTATATTTAAGAAATTTCTTATTTCAATCCAGCGCAAAATATATTTGCTGAAATTTTTAAATAAATATATAAAGTAAAAAATATGACTCGCAATTAAGATAAACAATAACAAGAGTTTGAACGTCAGATCAAAAATCTTTCATCGCTAAGTGATCCTGATGTAGCCAATAAGAGCGATTCTCCTTAAAATATGGCAACCCATCAAAATTATTTAAGTTAAAGTTTAAAAAAAATTGCGGGATCACTATGGGTTGCAATCATAATAAAAGATATGGTTTTAACGGAGAAAATAAAAAAACTTTCAAAAGCGGTTATAAATACTTTGAAATATTTAAACGAAAATTTTTTTAAATGAAGTTAATGCTGTTCAAATTCCTGTCTATAACAGATCTGATCCAGTATTATGGTTTGTTATGTGTGAAAGCACGTTTGCTCTTGCCACACCAAAACCTATTACTGAATCGATAACTAAATATAATTATATTGTATCCCATCTTCCACCCGAAACTGCATCCTTAATTCGTGATGTATTAATGAAACCGGGTACATCCGACCCATACAAGCAGATTAAACAAGAATTAATAAACCGCTCGGGAGAATCATCACAACTAGAAATTCGTAAACTTTTATCAGGCGAAGAATTAGAATCGCGCAAACCATCAGAACTCTTACGAAACATGAAGCGTCGCGCCGAATCACATAATGTTCCCGATAAACTAATGTTGGAATTGTTTTTACAGCGATTGCCATCCAATGTTCAAACTATTTTAGCTGTAGTTTCCGATCTAACCGTAGAGAAAGCTGCTGCAATTTCGGATCGCATCATCGATGTTACTCCATCTCCTGTTGAAACATTTTCAGTTTCTAAAATAGACGAAACTTTTGAAACAAAAATATTGTGTGAAATTGAAAAATTAAATAAACGAATTGATCAACTTTCTTTTTCTCGTAGTCGCTCGCCCTATCGTCGTAACCAACACAGTCGCGAACGAAGTAATTCCCATAAACGAGATTTTTCAATTTGCTGGTATCACAGGCGTTTCGGAAAAAAATGTAGGGATGATAAATGCGTTAAACCTTGCGCATGACAGGAAAACGAATGCAGCAAAGAATAGAGGCGACATATTCTTTGCCTCGAGAATCACGTCGCCTGTTCATTCGCGACCGGACATAAAATATTTCATTTCTGGTCGATACTGGCTCTGACGTGTCCTTAATTCCTGCTAACAATTATCAAAAGCGAAATTCTCCACTACAAACGCTTTTAGCCGCGAATTCTTCCACAATCAATGTCTATGGACAAAAGACACTCTCTTTAAATTTTAATTTGAGAAGAAACTTTATTTGGACATTTCTAATAGCCAATGTTAGCACACCTATTTTAGGAGCAGATTTTCTCCATTATTTTGAATTGGTTCCAGATCTCAGGTACAAATGTCTTAAAGATACAAAAACGAAATTACAATCCATTGGCCATTTAAAATACACCAATCTTCATTCAGTTCAAGTTTCTATTCTTAAAGATACTCCTTATCATAAGCTTTTGAAAGAATTTCCTTCAATTACTAAATTACCTAATCCAAATCAACCAGTCAAACATAATACCTTACACTACATAGTCACAAAAGGTCCTCCCGTAGTTGCAAAACCTCGAAGACTTGATCCTGATCGTCTTAGAAATGCAAAAACCGAATTTCAAAATATGATGCAGTTAGGCCACATAAGACCTTCAAGAAGTAACTATGCTTCACCTCTGCACATGGTTCCTAAAAAAGGAACTTTAGATTGGAGACCAGTAGGTGACTACAGAGCTTTAAATACTCAAACAATTAAAGACAAATACCCAATACCTTGTATAGCGGATTTTACTGCAGAATTGCATGGATCAAAAATATTTAGTCGCATAGACCTAATTAAAGCCTATCATCAAATTCCAATAAACCCTGACGATATACATAAAACCGCGATATGCACCCCATTTGGTTTATTCGAAAGTACAAGGATGCAATTTGGCCTTTGCAACGCATCTGCAACTTTTCAACGCTTTATAGATGAGGTTACACGTGATTTAATAGGTGTTTATGTTTTTGTCGATGATATATTAATTGCGTCTAAAAATCCCCAAGAGCATTATGAACAATTAGAATCTTTATTTTCAAAATTAGCAGAATATGGTTTGTGTATTAACGCTTCTAAATGTACTTTTGGTGTTTCATCAATACATTTTCTGGGTTTTAATCTTTCCGGAGAAGGAATTCAACCTTTACCTGATAAAGTTAAATGCATATTAGACTTTCCTAAACCAGAAACTTTAACTCAGTTACGAAGATTTTTAGGAATGTTTAACTTTTATAGGTGCTTTATTCCTAAAGCCGCACATATACTTGCACCAATTGTTCAATTCTTAGAAGGACACAGAAATAAAAAGAAATCTCATTCTAATACTCGTAAATTTTACGAAAAACTTACATGGAATGAATATGCAGAACAAGCCTTTATGGCCGCGAAAAATGCAATTGCCGAAGCTACTCTTTTAAGACACCCTATTCCAGGAACTCAGTTGAACTTATCAGTCGATGCCTCGAATTTTGCAGTAGGAGGCACTATAAGTCAGTTATCGGAGGGAACATGGGAACCAATAGCATTCTTCTCAATGAAGCTTAATAAAAGTCAACAAAACTGGTCTACTTATGACAGAGAACTATTTGCAGTTTATTCTGCTATAAAAAAATTCAAACACTTGTTAGAAGGCCGAAATTTCATAATATACACAGACCAACAACCGTTGACTCACGCTTTTAAACGAAACCCTAATAAATGTTCTCCACGGCAGTAACGCCATTTAGACTTAATTTCTCAATATTCAACTGACATCAGGCATGTGCAGGGTTGTAAGAACGTGGTTGTTGATGCACTAAGTAGAATTGAAATTGATTCTATAACAAAATCACTAAATTTAAATTTTGAAGAATTTGCAAAAGTACAGAAAACTGATTCAGAGATCCAAAGTTTTCTGCAATCTTATACCACCTCTCTTAAACTGGAACTAAAACCTTGCCATTTTTCTTATTGCGAATTGATGTGTGACACTTCAACTGGAACGCCACGTCCTTTTGTCCCACTTTCTTTTCGTAGATTGATTTTCGACCATTTGCACAACCTTTCTCATCCTGGAATAACAGCAACAACAAAACTAATTTGTTCCAGATATGTTTGGCCAAATATGAAACGACAAATAAAATCATGGGTTCAATGTTGTGAACCATGCCAACGATCGAAGGTGCAGAGACATACCAAAACGCCTATAGGTATATTCTCTCTTCCAGATGCTCGTTTCCCACATATCCACATAGATATCGTGGGCCCACTACCACCCTCTGATGGTTACAATTATCTTTTGACAATAATTGACCGTTTTACCAGATGGCCAGAAGCTATACCCATTTCGGATATTCTTGCGAAGACTATTTGCCGTGAAATATTCAAAAATTGGATTTCACGTTTTGGATGCCCATCCGTAATTACCTCTGACCAAGGACCCCAACTGCGTTCAGCTATATATGCTGAATTTACTCGCATGTTAGGTTCAGAGAGGATCAAAACAACTCCCTACCATCCGATTTCAAACGGAATTGTAGAAAGATTTCATCACCATCTAAAATCAGCAATTAAAGCTCATGAAAATGCTAACTGGACAGAGATAATCCCTGTCATTCTTTTGGGCATCCGAACAGCAGTTAAACAAGACTTGCAAATTTCTTGTGCAGAACTTGTTTATGGCACTACCTTGCGTCTTCCTAGTGACATGGTGGACATGACAGTTATTCCATCCTGTGACAGTGATTTTATCACTAATCTTCGAAACGTGATGCAGCAACTGAATCCTGTCGCAACATCCCCTCACTGCACAGATCGATTTTACGTACATCCATCGCTGAAGTCATGCACGCATGTTTTCCTGAGAATTGATCGTGTACGTCCTCCATTGGGCCAACCTTATACTGGTCCTCACGAAGTCTTACAAAGAACTAACAAAACTGTTACCATTGACATAAATGGAAGAAAATCTACCGTTTCTCTTGACCGTGTAAAACCGGCATATCTTCTAACAGAAACTGTCACTACATGGAACACTGTAACTAAAGCCAGCAACCTATTACCTGACGATAAAAATTTATCAGCCGGTAAACTGCATGAAACTGTAACCAGATCAGGGAGACATGTACATTTTCCAAAGAAACTGGCTACTTACATTACTTACTAATTATCTTATTTTAATTAAGTCTATCATTTTTATTTTATATATGTTTGTTCTATATACATGTTTATTTAAATTTTTCAGTTTGTTCTTTTGAAATTTTGTTATTGTTATTATTTTTTTTTAATATGTATGTATATCATTCCATCAGGCTGAATGCCCTCTGTCACTGGGGGGATACTCTGTGGTGAATCCTAGAGTTTTGCGCCACCGCGCCAACAAAAATTCTGGTAACCTTTTATTAGAAGGATCAGAAGGAGAGAGTTAGATATAGCCTCGGATATACGAGTGGAAATGTAAAATGTCTGTATACCAGTAAACTAAAAAGTAATTAATAAAATTGTTTGATGGGGACGAATATTGTGTTAGTAAAGTTTATTTTTATATAACATAATAATTTCCTCAAGTCAGTGTTGATAAAGATTTTTCTATGCAGAATTGTTATTGTCAACCGAATCAACTTGTTATTGTTTATTTGTATTATCAACTTGTTATTGATTATAAACATAAGCAATGACTTCTTCATAGTTCAAAAGATTAAAATGAAAGATTTTATATTAAAATTATGACAATTTATTATTGCTTATGAAATCTTTTGGTAAAAATTTATTATATGGTCACCCTTAGCGACTTTTCCAAAAAGTTTTTAAAAATCTCGCCATTTTGCACGAGCGAGGTCCAATAATAAATATTGAAAATTATTGTCTGATTGGTCGAAATCCCTTATCTACGATTGGTCAGAATCGGTTAAGTCACCAGAAAATGCTGTTTATAGCCAAATTCGAAAAAATCGAGCTAATGAATCAATTGTAAATATATTAATTTCGTTGAGGAAACAAAATCAGGAAAAAAGTGGAAGCCACGCCCGGCTCTACCGGAGCACTGAATCAAAACGCACCTAGCTGACCAAGTCCCACTCTTCCCCTCTTCGGGGTGTTTCACTTTTCATTCTCTTTTCTTAATGTTTGTATTCCCTTCTCTCTCTTTTGTATATATTTTTTCTTCTTCCTCTCATGTAACCAAGCAACTGATGCAAAGGTGGTGTGATTTCAAGCGAATTCTCCTAATTCGCTGCCCTCTTAAAACACCTCATACGGAGTAAAAGTCCTCGGACTGTAACTTCAAAAACGAGTATATGATGAAAATCGAGCTAAGAGACGAACCCTCTCCCCCTCCTCTCTTAGCCACCAGACTCTTCCTACCTATTTCTTTTCCTTACTGTCTGATTTAATACATCAAGACGAAGAAGTAAGAGCAGCTTCGCTGCTGTATGCTTTGTTCCTCAACATGTTTAGAAGGTTTAGAATCGAGCTAAGAGTGACCGTACAATAAATCTTAGCCGGTTTAACCTTCAAGATGGAAAAGAAGCCGAGTTCGCAAATAACCAATACAGAAGGAATAACTTATTTTTGGGGAAATTTTTCAAGTACTAATTTTTAGACGTAAATACGTTGTTGATATGGTGCTATTATGTATATAACTGTTTTTTACTATATTGATATTCATGATTCATGTTTTTAAACCATTTTCATTGCTTCAATGAGTATTTCTCAACACAAAAAAAGACAATGGAGCACTTAAAAATAAAGTTTTTCTAATTTTTTTTATCTGTTTTTAGTATTTCTATTTATTTAAATTATATTTAGCTAAATTTATATTTAATAGAATGAAATTTAGTAAAACGTGGAAATGCCAGCATAGCAAGCTGAATAAATCAAACAATTCTAAAAAAAATACAGAGTACACAGCTGCTTTAAAGTTTGTTGTCAAAAAAATTATTACAAATACTTTAAAAAAGAGATCCCTTTCTTAAATTAACTCCACCTTTAGTTGGAGAAATAAGTTTCTTTATGTCATTCGCATAATATTAGTTCTACCGAAGCATTAAGAATGTTAAGAGTCAGTGATAATGTAAGACTAATTTAATCGTTTATTTAGTTAAACAATGCATATTGTTTGTGAATAAGATTTACAAATTTTAATTTTTTTTTAGGTGAAGGAAAATTTTTTTGGGTACTTTGATTATAGCTTGGCACCAACAGATGCTATTCGTTGTCACGAAATGCATTTTTTATTAGAGGAAGGTTTTTCTAGTGTGGCAAATGCCTATTTAAATTCAACACAATCACAAGTTAATTACTTGCATAATTGTTGGAGGAAGCTTAATTTAGGAACTTGAACCAATCCATTTGATAAATTAAGGGGGGAAATGCCTCATTTTGAATTAAAAAGTAATCACTTATGTATTTTCAATGTTGTTTCTTAAATAAAGTATTATAATTTTTAACTTAGTATGAAAATAGTAAATGATAAAATGGATAAAGAAAATTATATTATTATAGTTAGTAATTCTGAAAATAATTTACACATAATAATTTGAGTTTTGTTATAAACTTAAGGTCTCTGATATTTAAGGACTGTTGTCTGTTTAAACATACTTTTTTTGCATAATTTACTGTAAATTAATTTTGTTCAAACTGATTAATATATTTTATTTTATACTTTAATATTTGAAGCTATATTAAGAAAAACTAAATGAAATTTTGGTAAATTTAAATTAAATTAAGTTTTATCTTATTGTATTGTATCTGCAATTTTGAACTTAACCAAAACAATACTTGAAAATTTATGGTAAAAGTTAGGTTTAAAAAATTTAATAATTTCTTGCATTCAAATTTTGTTATAAATATTTTAAGGAATTCATTTTTGTATACTTGATATTTTAGGAACAACAGTAAAATTTCTCAAAGGTGACTCTTGGGTGTCTTATCAGCCACTTCAGTCATGTAAAGAATTCAATTGTTAGAGTCCTCAAACATGATAATTGATTTTCCTAGATTCCATAAGCAGCTGTGTAGCAACTTCATCTTCAGATTAGATTGCTAACTTGGTATTCGCTATGAGTTCTGTGTGGTTATCGCCATATTTAACAATTATTGAAAGCGTTTTTTTCTTTGAAGGCGGGGTTATTTTTTTGGGGGGGGGCACTTTGGGAGTTGAGAGGTTTTCTAAGTTCATATCAGAAACATTTCCTGTACTCATCTGTTGAAACTGATTTTCAGTGCTTATGGGGATGGATATAGCATTAGTAAGAGCTTTGACCGTTTTCTTGGGTTTTTTAAAGGTCTTCTCAAAGATTTTCTTAACACGTTTTTTTGGGCGCTTAGTATTTACAATTTCCGGCTCTACACTAGCTTCACCATTAGCAGTATTAACATTAATTTCATCATTTGTAACTACATCTTGGGGGGAGGGGAATAGACAACAATCAGAACAGTATAGTCACCTAAACTCGTAGTCATTTCAGTTTCTCTTGAGTTGAACATATCCAGAATGGTCGCCGGGACCTCCTGTAGTATTTGTTTGGCGACTGGATTCAAACAGTTATCAATATCCATATTCAAGGCAGTATTTCTATAGTGTTGTATTTGCATTTCGTCCATGATCTGTCAGTATTGGTAGGACTGAAAAGAGCTTTTTTGTTCCCAAAGGGATAATGTCAGGAGAGGATTTTTACAAAAGAGGTCCACCTCAACCACCAATATAGACTAATGCGTCTGGAGAAACTAGTATATGATTGACTTAGAGGGATGAGAAAGCAAGTTTGCCGGATTTTTATATCTTATCATTGTCGCAAGTTCCTGAAATTTCAGTTTTGTCACAAAGGTGCGGAATCCTCGAGGGTTTCATAAGTCACCACCTGATGCTTATTATGGTAACTGAAATTTTTAAGCATATGCTTTTATTTGTTTTTGTTTACCACGTGTATTTCAAATTAAGCTTCGCGCCATGTTCACCTATAAAAATTGATCTGACTGAGATAGCGAATTAACACTTTACTATTTCTAAGAATTATAACTAGAATAAATCAGTAAATAAAATAAATTACTGGAAAATGTAAAGATTTGTAGGCATCTCGATTTACCCAAGCAATATCTGTCCTATTCACCGACCATAGTTTACTAGCGAGTGAAGGTAATATCCACCCGATGTGACAAAAACGTATTTACTAACGCCATAAGAGCGCCTCTGATGTTTAACCCCGAATTTTCTTGTAAATAAACATGGCAAATTGCATGAGTGTAGTTTAAATCAATATCGTTGCATTATTATTGATATTCTGTAGTGTATATGATAAGTTTGGATGCCTCATTAGAAGTAAATACATAAATAACAATATAAATGTGCATAGTAATTATTATCGTACTTATTAACAATATGTCAATAAAGTTATTTCATTTATAAACTGAAATTAACAAGTTGAATAGTTGATGTCTGATTAAAGTTTTTGCAAATTGTTAAAAAGGCTAGTTTTCCGATTAAAATGTAAAACGATATTTATTCAGTTAACCTCTTATAATTTTTATTCAGGAAATATCTAACCTGATATTTTGAAATGTTTCTTAAATTCATATAGGCTATTGATAAACAGTGACAGAAAAATCTGTACTCATCAAAATTGACTTTATCTAGTTAGAAAGTGTACTCAGAAGTGCATAAATTCAGAATTATTTGTTTCACAGATAATTCTGAAGCTGATTACTTTATTTAATGCTATTTTTATTTAATGTAACCATTATTTTGCTTAAACTTTTATTTAATTGTGTAAACAATTATTTTTTCCTCGGCGTTAGAAATAAAAATTGGACATTCTACTTCATTGTTCATGAACATTAATTTATTCCTTATAAGTGCATTTTATTTGTGTGTATTTTCCTTATTTTAGATACTTTGGGATCAGTTTTATATATTACAAGTTTTTTAATAAAAATGTTAGAATTGAATGATAAGTATAAATGCATTATATTATTTATTATATAGAATTTATATAATTATATTACTGGCATTATAAAACTTAAGACATCTGTTTGTTTTATTTAATATATGTACTATTTTCTTGATGGCCCTGATGTGAAATGTAAGTTTGTCAATTGGCAGCCTTCTATAAGAATTAATATTATATTAAATTAATGTGAAAATGATAGCAGTATTTTTGTTTTTCTTTATAATGTATAAATGTTACTTCATATACTATTTTCCCATATTTTATTTTTTACAGACAGGAATTTGAACTGTGCATTACAAATATGTTCAGAAATTTAAATTTGATTTGAAGCCCAATACAAAATTTTAATCCTAATTTAATGTAAAAGTAATCTAAGCAATTTGAAGCATTGATTATAAATTCTTAAAATCAACAATGTATATAAAATAGATTACGAACCAGCTATCAATGCAATACTATTTATTTAAAAAATATCTCAGCAATCAAATCGTAAAAAAATCATAAATAAAAGATTAAAAAGTGAAGCAGTTAACTCTGTCGACAGTTAGGTTTATGTATTTCATGACCTGAAAAAAGTTATTTTCTATTTGAATACAACTCTATAATTGGAAGGCTAATATTAAAATGTACAAATTATATTTATGAAGGAAACAATTTTTTAAAAGAAGTATATATATATATATATATATATATTAATCAATAATCTCATTTGCATATATGTAAGCCTAGAACCAAATTAAAATCACCTCATAAATTAAACTTATTTCATATTA
Organism: Latrodectus geometricus; assembly: GCA_026290005.1. NCBI lineage: Eukaryota > Metazoa > Arthropoda > Arachnida > Araneae > Theridiidae > Latrodectus > Latrodectus geometricus. The sequence goes on from JAPDSC010140118.1 coordinate 16,294, forward strand.
AGTATGAAAAAAATTGTAAAGTGTATTTTGGAATTTTAAATTTAAGAAATATCATTTTTATTTGCTTAATATATATTCTTAATATTATGAAACTGAATATTGTTAGATTTTACTGTTACAAGATAGCTACATATAAATATTTGGATAAAATTAAACAATTCAGTAGAATACTATGTGTATAATAAATTTAAATATTTCCCTTATGATAGAGCCCTATAATTTAGATTTAACTCAGATTTTAACTTTGTTGCATTCTTAAACAATAAGTAATAAATATTTTGTTTCAACATGACATTAGCTGAATGTTATATAATGGTTGGAAGTTTTTCAGATATTTTGCTTTACCTTTATAATGTAAGATAGAAATTTTACTCTTAGCTATGTGAAAAATTCTCCCAGAATTATAATGTAGATGTTAAAAGAGTTTTCAAGCTTTTATACTTTATCACTCTGTAATGGATAATTGAAAGTTGATTTTTTGATACCCATTATATATTACCCAAAAGAGCTTTATATCCATAGATTCTTATTCATGCCCTGTAACAGATGACTTATCAACAACATGCAATTGAAAATTATTTAACAGTTTCCATAGCGCTTTGGTAAGGCTACTGTTGAACCTTATAACCTGTGAAGATTGTAGTCTTATCATAATGATACAATCGGCTTTTCAATTATTAGTCTATCCTGCTTTGCAGCTTCAGAAATATGAGAATATTTGGGAATTTGCATAATTTTTTTCCTTATGACATTTTTGTAGGTTATGTGAAATCAATATGGTTTAAATTAGAAATAATATTTTTCTATTTATGAAGAACAAAACAAAATTGAAGTCTGCTTAAATTTAGAAAAATGTGTCTGTTAGAACTGAATAAATATTAAATACTCATTTACCACTATATAATAGATATGTCTTTAATTAATGACTTTCAACTGAAAATTATGCAACAAAATTTTCTTGTTGTTCCAATAAAGCCTATACAAAATCCATTTAATATTGTAACAAAAAAATTTAAAAAACAGTTTGTAAAACAAAATGATATCTAACCCATGGAATATATTCAAAGTTTGATTGATCATTGAATGAACAAATGAACTATTCACTTTTAAAATGTTTGTCACTTTAATAACAGAAAAATATTTATTTTTTATAAAAGGTATCACCTTAAAACCCTTAACAATTAAATACATCATTTTATAATTTAGAAGCATGGTTTAAGCTTAAAATAAATGTGTGAAAATGTAAAATTTTCTTAAATCAGGCTTTGAACTACCTCATAGAAAATTTATGTTGAATCTCACAACTAATCCATTGTGAGCTTTGAAAGAATGAAACTGAAAATCATTTTAGTAATAATTGTTAATAAAACAAAAAATTTTGATTTATTTAATTAGCTTTTGCTTAAATCAAATAAATGATAGAAAAGACGAAGATTTCTAAGTCCTCACTACAATTATTTTAAAAATAGTTATATCTTTACAACTCTCATGATTGCTATTTTATAATTACTGATAATAACTATTCTTATTTTTCATTCATTAAACTTTATATGTTCATTATATTTGATATCGAAATTTTGAATAATGCACATTGGATTGGAGGGCATTCAAAAATGTAAACAAACAAATCGTCGCAAGTATTACCCAAGATGCTGCTCAAACTGGCAGCTAATCAGAATCCTTCTTACATATAATGTCAGGGTAAACCAATATTATACTAACCCGCTCTTTACCTTAGTTTGTGAATGAGAATCAGCGAGTCAAGCAAGAGTTCAATTGAGTCCAAGATACACAACTCTCAAGTTATCCCTTGTTTGGTGAATATGGCTGCTGGTAGATCTATGGCTCAAAACGCTTCACCAAGACAAACTATTGGCGTAGTCACTGCTGATACCTATGTATATAGTGAACTTAAGAGATAATTACTCCGAGAGGCATGGTCAAATTTAACGCTTAAAAGAAATCTCATCTTAGCTGAACTGTGATAAGAAGGGAAAAAGGGAGAAAATCAAAACTTACTTCAAAGAAAAAAAATTAATTTAATTTCTTTTTTTTTACAATATTTTCTTTTCCTTATGTTCTTAAAGTTATTTAATGCAACCATAATTTATATTAGTTTTTCCATTTTTAGTTTTTTATATACAAGGTCTTAAAGATTTATGTAAATTACCATCATTATGCATCACAAATTTTATTGAGAATTACTTTTAAAATGTGAGGATCATGAATTATTTAAACTATTTTAGCAATTAATACTCTTATGAATAACAATTTGCTTGTTGAGTAAATTTTTTATTTTCCTATCTATTTCATTGAGATTAAATTCCATGCTGCAGATTATGTATACATTAATAAACATATCTCTGAATTTTTTTAATTAAATTCCAGCTTTATGCTTGTTGTTAAATAATTAAAATTAATCAAACTAGATTTATTATTGAAAACATTCATTAAATTTTATATTAGTTTCTTTTCAGAAAGATTGTGCTGATTTAGATTAACAATACTATCTATTACACAACTAAAATATGTTAAATGTTTAATATACACTACTGGCCATTAAAATTGCTACACCAAGAAGGCGACATGCTACAGACGTGAAATTTATACGAAAGGAAGAAGATGCTGTGATATGCAAATGATTAGCTTTTCAGCGCATTCAGACAAAGCAGGCGACACCTACAATGTGTTTAAATGAGGAAATTGTTCAGCCGGTTCCTCATACACAAATTGCATTTGAACGTTGTTGCCTGGTGAAAAGTTGTTGTGATGCCTCGTGTAAGAAGGAGAAATGCGTACCAGCACGTTTCTGACTTTGATAAAGGACGAATTGTAGCGTACCGGGATTGCGGTTTATCTTA
>JAPDSC010140119.1:0-11939 GCA_026290005.1 Latrodectus geometricus
TTTACTATCGAGCGATTAATTAGTCTTTCGAACACTTACTCTTTGAAATTCTAGCACTTAAATAAACTGCTTGTGATAAATTGACATAATCTTGAACGCTAGTTTTCATCGTTATCAATAATGAGAGTAAATAATTGGAAATTTTTAAATTTGGTCAAATATTTATTTGAAAATTATTTTTAGGACAATATATTGAGCTCAATTGATACCAATCTTAAGTAGAACTGAATGTTAAAATTTGAAAGACATCAGGGAAATTATTATTATCCACAATATTTGTTTTACATTTAATCAAATATATTTTAAGAAAAAATATTACAGCTTATTTTTTATAAAAATTAAATATATACATAAGTATGAAAAAAATCTTTAGTTACTATATAAAACTAAATATCTAAATTAAATGTACCAAAACTTTTCTGTCAAAAATCCTGAAATCCCTAAAATTTGTAACTGAAGACATTTGGCAATCAATTTTATAAGCAAAACAAACAATGTGTGTTTCAAAAGAATACAAGAAATCTATTGCACAAAAAGATAAAAACCAATTCAGATATTTTATATTTATAAAATTATTTTAGGTGTCAAACATAATTTTGATTTTTAAAACACGATAAAATATTTTAATTTATTGTTATTAAATTATCATTGTATTTATTTTTATTGACTAATAATAAAATCAAATCTATTTATGGGAGAAAGACTAATAGCTTAAAGATGCCCTATATTTTCATTATTTGAGATTAAATACAGATAAAAAACGATAAATTTCTAGCAAAATCTGAAAATACCATCAAAGGATATATTTCGGTAATTATCTTTTCCTGATAACATAAACTAATTGCATTTTCGCAGAAGAACCAAAATGTATCGATATTATTAATTCTTCTTGCTACATATTTTTTCTGATGCCATTAATTTTTTTCTTCAGCTATTATCTGTTGAATTACATCGTCATTCTATTAAGTGGTTATTTCTTCGCAGTTTTCCTCCCTCATGGTTTTTATATTTTTTTCGTCGAAAAGAAAATATTTATAAATATCTTTAAATATATGAGTCAATGCATTTAATCACAATTGCTTTTCCGAGTTAATGATTTTTATAGATTCTTGAAGTAAATTCAATACAAAATTAAAAAATTGAATTATATTTTTATTTTTATACTTTATAAAGCATATACTTGTAAAAATTTTATAAAATTTTCCAAAAATAGAAAAATTTATATTTTTTACATTTAAAGATTTTTTAAATATGTTTTCAAAAACAATTTAATAGAAATTAAATTAAACCTAAAAAATAAAGAATATATGTGTGAAATTGCATTAAAATAAAAATTTTCAACCACAACAACAAATTTTTAAAAATACAATTAACAAACGTTATTTGCAGTTTTATTTGCTTATTTATTACTTATTGAATTTTTTTTTCAGCTTTTATATAGTAATTTGTATTTTTAACTATAGTTTAAAAAATATAAAATGAATTCATTTTTGAGAAACATTTATTGCAAAACAAAATGCTTTTTTTTTTCTTTTTTTGTAAAACATTAGCAACATGTAGAAATATTTTCTGTAGTAAAAATTCTTAGCTTGATTCATTTTATGGAAATGGTTATATTAATATTTTTACAGCAATTTTTGAGATGCAATGTATATTTAAATTGACAATTGTAAAGCTAAAAATAATTTTTTTTTTAAATATCGAGTCAATAATAGGTGTGAATTTAAAATTAAAGCCCTTAATAAGAAAACTTAATTTCTTCATTAAAAAAATTGAACATTTTAAATGAATTTTATTCATCATTTTCAAAATCCTATATTTCACTAAGACAGATATTAATAAAATTTCGAAAATTTAGTTCAGATTCCCTTATTACTTATTTTTATATCATTAGATGCTTCTATAAGTTACGCTAAAGCTAACAACTATAGTCACACTTATACTTCAAAAATATATGTCTGTTAAATAAATTGCAGCATAAATATAATTTTTAATATCATAACTCCACATTTTCAAATGAACCGCAATTGGGTGTGGAGCCCGACTTCCATAGGACACACATGCCATAGTTACCCGTTTAAAGGGTATGCAACCATTCATACAAGGAAATGAAAGAATAAAGACAGGAGAGAAAGAAAGTACATCCATGCCAGAATCGAGATTTGAACCCAGACCTCCCTATCAGCAGTCAGGTACGCTGACCACTAGACAGAGTAAGCGCATATAACCCATGCGATGACTAATTAATTGGGAAACTGCATGATTATATCAATTTTATTTCAGAATATTTCAAGCATGAGCTTTTTCCTCCCTTTTTCATATATATATATATATATATATATATATATATATATATATAAAGCCTATATCATTTATCATTTTGAGTGAGACACACTTTTGTTTATAAAAGCTATTCAAGAGATTTTTATAATTGAATAATAAATGACTTAAAAAATAACATATTTAGCAATATCATTCTCGATTCCCGAATAAAAGGATTCTTTTTAATTAATACACATTTATCTCACTTAATATGCTTAAGATAAATTACTTTTTCATGCATTTGCATATTTTTGGAGTTATAAGCACTTATCGCTTATTTGTTTTCTGAGAGTAAAATGTAGTAATGATTTTTAAATGGAACTCACAATAAATGTGGACTTTTAAGTTAGAATTTCCTATTATTTCAATGCTTTCGAGACTCATTTTAAAAGTAATGAAATAATAAAAAAAGTATAAAATACTGAATTTTGGCTTTCTTTTACGACAGTATCAAATTTTGATAAAAGTTTCATAAAGACGTTTATTTTCTGCTTTCTTTTATAATAGAACTATTTTATAAAATTCTCTTGAGTACCAGTAAAAGTTTGATAAAACTCTCATAGGGTTACAAAAGAAACTTATCATTAAAAATTTATTTAACCCTCTCGAGTAAAAGAAAATAATAAGGTTTAATGTCCCTTGTTGCTAGCCAGCAAATGAAAGTATATAATATATACATATATGTATTTTTATCTCCGTATTCATTTTTTACAAACAATTTAACGAGAGCTTGAATATTTAACTTCTATATTATTGACTAGTATTTGAAAATGATTAAAAGCAGTTAAATGTTAAATTATGCAAAAGTAAAACATCCTTATCATAAAAACACATGTATCTATGGATGAAAATATAATTAAATGTAAATTTTAATACACGGTATTTATAATCTATTTATTTTACACTAATATTTTACTTTTTTTTCATAAAATTAAATTATAATAATATAATTTAAAAATGACATCACCTAAAGTATATTATATATGTTTATTAATTAGATTATAATATTTAATTAAATTATGCAAATAGGTGCTTCTTCAACAAATTAAATAATTTCTAGTAACGAGATGATAATGTCTTTTTAGTTAAATAAAAGTATATAATATGTGCAAAAGTAATTTAAATAAATAATTATAGATTATTTTCTTTAACCATTTATAATAAACTACAATAACTTTCGAGAAAATTAAGTTTAAAAGTCAATATTTCATCCAAACAGAAATTCATAAAACTAATAAATAATTGCGTACTTTATTGTAAACAGTAAAGTTATTTATTCATAAATTAATTTTCTATTTAGATGATGTTATTTCATGTTAATTAAATTTAGAATTGCATTTGGTTATTTTTATTGTTTGTTTAAGTACTTGATAATTTGAAAAATAGTATTTATTAGTATACAAATCATGAGAGCGTTTCGCTTAAATTATTTATTTCTAATACACACATACATATTTCACTTTTGTATTTTTATTATGTATATTTTTGCTTTATGTTATATATCAGAAAAAACGAAAAAATAGTTGTCAATAGGTCTTGAAGTTGTCTTGTGAATAAAAACATAAAGTTTTCTTGATGATATAATTTTATGAACATATTTCTTGTAGACCTTTGATCAATATTATTTTATGCATTATTAAACGCAACAAAACATATGTACGATACATAAAGATCACGAAAATAATAGTTTCTTTCGAAATTATTACAATTAAAGCAACGAGACAGATTTTATGAATAATTCCTGAGTTTGAAAAAACTTTCATTCTGTGTTATTTTTCTTATTTATTACTATTTCTATTCCTCTTAAATATTTTATATTTATTTTAGAACAATATTTTTTTGAAAATTTTATTAAATTCGGTCAAATTAAACTTTCTAATTTTTGTATCATGAAATAATAATAAAATATTTGTATTTAAATTCTGTAAAAACAACCATAGTTAAATATAGCATTATAAATTACTTAGTTTAATGTAGCCGTTTTTTAATTTAATTTTTGATAATTAATTATTAATGCTAATTTAAAGACAATCTTTCTCTGTAAAAGACATTTAAAAATTTACCTGCATTAAACTTACATAATTCATTTAAATTAAATTTCTGCAAAATTAAATATAGAAATCAAAAAATTATAGTTGATATTTTGAAATAAAAATTGTCAATACTTAAAAAATCGAAATTGGTTGAGAAAATTGGAAAATTAGCTTGAAATGATAGTTTTTGTTAAGTAATCTTATATTATAGAGAAACTTTTCAAAGGAATGAACCATACTCTACATTACATTTTGATATAAAAATTGTTTCAGTAATATACAGTCATATATAATCATGTATTACACAGGAAAAGCATAAATATTTGATAAAACATAAAATGACTTCTTTGGTAAAATATGGGATTGTGGAATTATTGCCGTCTAAACATAACTAAGTCAAGGATCAGGTTTAATTATAAATTGCATATTCTATAAATCATTCGAACACATCTTTATTTCTGAAATTAGGTAAATCACTGTCATTTTAAAACTTAAAATTATTACTGATACAATTAGAAATTTATGAAACAAGTAAATAAAAAATGCTATGATATTTGGCAAATATATTACGAAAATGATTAAAATAATTTTATCTTTCAAATGGGATTCTTAAGGGAATTACCATTAATACCCTCTACAAAAAAAAAGGCTCTCAACTTAATAAATCACATTAAAATAAATTAAATTATAATCTCAGCTAAACTAATTAGTTTGTCCAAAATGAGCTTACGTTTATAAACATGATTTTAGTAAATGATTTTAAAATACCTTGCTTATAAATTTTGAGAGCATTTATTGGCCCATTGAATATATATCCACTGAGATATGATACATACAACAGCTTTTTTCATTTTTTATTTATTTATTTATTTTTTTGAATTTTAAAGATAATTCATTTATGAAGGAATAATGTTGAAATCGTTGTGAAGAGTAAATTAAAATGTTTATGTTCTTATTCATCACATTGTTAGCAAAATTTAATGATAAAAGCATGTACTGTTTTGTGTTTTCAATTAAAATTAAGTTTCATAAATGTTCTTGACTTTAAAAATAAATTTGACTGTTCATTCGGATAAAATCATAAATCAAATGTATTTTTTTTTGTAAATAAATAAATGTTTATTTGGTTTTATTCTTTGATTGTAAATTATTCACAGTGCATAAGTTTAAAATCTATTTTAACAGACAATCATTGTGGGAATAAACAAATTTAAAGATGAAAATTTGATTTTATGAATATCGATATGGAGTTGATATTGCGAGTGTAATAATATTTCCTTCTATATTGTATTTTATAAGGCAGACACATAATTTTATTGTAAACAAATATTCTATTTCGGAAAGAGATCATAAAAGATTGTTGCACATCACTGTAGAAACTGAACATACGGATGGAAATTGAGAAAAAATAATTATAATTGAACAACCCCATCTACAATATCTAAATACAATATCTAAATTTAAATAGCAGTATTATTAAATTTCCAAAATATATATTAAATTTCCAAAATATGCGTTCTAGTACTAATTTGCCAGCTTATATGTTAAAACCTTAAATTATTAGTTTATGGTAATCAGTGACAGAGTTCTATCAACTTAAACTACAACAAAACTTGCAGCAATTAAGCTTCGAGATTTGTCTCGTCGAGATAGCCATAAGTAGTTTAACGCAACCAATATTAGAAAATGCTCCTTATATTTTTATTATCATCATAAAAATTAGTTTGGTGAAAGGTTGCAATTTTTCCATTTCTGTAACTTGCTATAACAATAATCTTTGTTAAAAGTTGATTGTGTTGATATCATCGTTAGATTATTTATCCACTTATTGGAAAATCGAAATCTTAAATTTATCAACACCTATTTGTGAAAATGAACTCTTTGAAATCAATGTCATCAAGTTTGATTCCTGATGTGAATATAAAAAGATGGCTATTGAATTTCTGCTATCCATCTTTATGTCATTTGAGTAAATGAGTAGGACATTTTAAAAATAAATTTATTTACGTAATATTGCTTATGGTCCATTTCTTTGCAGTATGTTCAAATGCCTTGAAATACCTCTCATTCATTAGTTTTCTGAAAAAAGTAGTCGAAAGAATTTCTGCATCTTTATTGTAACACTAGAATCATGGAATAATATCATTTCTGTAGAAATTTTTTTATCATTACATTATATTATAAATATATAAGGACATGGAATTTTTTTTACATGTTTAACCACCATTTGCTAACTCTTTGCACGGTTATAACGTAACTTAGACCTTTTGTTTTTAATTTTCATTATAAAATATTATGGAACATAAAACTCCTGACAGATGTTCCATTGTTTCACAATCAAAACAAATAAGCTTAAAGTTTGTATTTAGTTATCTTTTACTAGTAAAATATGTCCTATATGTGCAAAAAAATACTAATTCAAAAGAATACTTTAAAAATAGATATTCTTTAAAAATGTATTGATTAATTGACAATTTGTGTATTCTATACTTTTTTCCGTTTAATTGAAAAATGCAACGATTTCTTACAATGCTTTTAACATTACTTTATGGTAAAACATTTAACATTACATTATAGTTTTATATAAAGTCGCATTGTGAAAGAAGCAAACTATAGACATAGAGATAAAAGACACATATATTTATATATGAAAGCATAACATTATTAAAAGTATTATTTTTCTTAAAACAAAATAATGTTCCTTAGTATGGGATAAATCTTCCTCTTATTAAATGCTGTTTTGCATAGACAACATTTGATGGTCTGACAAATCTTGATGTAAGAACTCCCATTCCTCAGTCAGCATCTGCTTTAGTTTTCTGAATTCCCAGGTGGAGATGTAATCGTTTTAGAAGGAGTCGACACAAAGTATACCATACATGTTCTATGCCATATTAATCTGTAGATAACATTGGTATGTTTATTGAAGTGGTATTTTATTTTTCCTACTGCTGCTCAATATCAATGGTCCAATGACCACATTTTACCATCCATAAAAAAGACATGTGTTCAAATTACATCCAGAAACAGAAGCATAACAGAAACAGGAACAGAATCAAAAGCAAATGAGTAATCTTTCGCTATAAGAAATTTTATTTTATTATACTTTGAATACAGTGAAAGGCTTCTGCATCTGAAAGGGATTTTAACATTAATTGCTAAGTTACATTTTAAAGATTTCCATATACGTATGACGGATACGTAAGACGTGTTCACATGCAGCAAGAGTGGAAACATAAATTCTCAAGCACTCATTTCAGTAGATGTGTATGTAAAATCTCAAATTCTTCCATTTTTTAACAGTGCTTTTGATTATTTGAATGCGTTTATAAACTTCCTAAAATTTAATTAATTTAATATTTCTTGTCAATTGATTTATTCTCTTTTAAATAATACTGTTTCCCTTGTTTAATTTCAAACGTTTCTTACATTTATTATTGCTTTCTTGCTCAATTCAATTAAGTCAGCCAAACCATTTAATTTATAAATCAATTGTCTCAGAAATGGTATTTACATACAATTTTTATTATCTAGATAAATGTTAATTTTGTCGTATTTTACATGGATGTAAATATTTTCAAACTTTAATTATATAGAAAAACGAAGCAAATATTAAAAATGAAAAAGACCATTTTGCAGAATATAAATTAAAAGAAATTTAGTTGAAAAGCTACAATGATATCTGGCTGACTCAAATATTATATATTTGTATAATGATGTCGTACATTTTAAACTATTTTTGATGTTTATCCTTTTTTCTTTTCTCATATTTTTATGTATCTTTACAGATCTATTTCCTTAAATTTGATCATAAAAGTTTCAAAACTTTTTAAAATATCCATTGGTACATAAAACTTTGTTTGTATAATTTTATTGTCCTGTTGTCTCATTTTATTTTAGAATCATATTCTCTCCTGCTTGTAAAATAATTATAATTTAATTTCGAATGTATTTATATATTTGGGGAATTTATATATACTTTGGAAAAATATGATACTCCATTCTTCATCAGGAACTATAATTTGGTAGATAATAAACTGTGAAAGTTAATAAAAAGTATTTATATATAATCCATAATTATAATCAATTATAAAAATATGTAATCCGCACTATTTATTCTATATTTAAAATATATCTATATTTAATATTATTATTAATTTCATCTATGTTTAAAATTTTAACTGGGTATAAACTCGTAGCATAAGTTTTTAATTCTATTTTAAAAGACGAAAATGCTATAAATACATGCCTATTGAAACCATGTACTTTTTGAAGCGTAAATGAATTACAAATTTGGAATATTCTTAAGTAATTCCAATCTCTTTTAGAGAGATGAATGAAGTTTAAATATATTGGGAACGATATATTAGAATATAAATATTACACATTCTATCAGGCTTTGTAGAAATGTGCACAATTCTCTGCAAGAATTGCTAGATACATTCAATCGATTGCTATTTTTGGATAAAGGAAGGATTTATGGCATTTTCTTCGATCACTGCTTCGATTATGGTTCAATTGGAAAGAAAACTGCAATGTATTATTCATGCGTTATGATGAATTATTCATAAAAGCTTCCTCGTCCCGTTTCAATATAACACCTGTAACTGTTAAAAGACGGATGAAATAGCATAGAATAACTTAAATGATAGTTCAATCCAATTTACTTTATCCTGTATGATGTATAAAATGTGATAGGGATCAAGCTAGATTTATATCCTTTATATATTATAAATTTGTATTTAGGTATTATATAAACATATATATTGCATAAATGTATAATACAGAAAGATAAGAGAAAAAAAGAATTATTGTTTATTTAAAACTAGCATAATATTAATGTTTTACACCTATGAAGTATTTAAATTCTAAATTTAAAATTAAAACTCATGTATTTTGCTGCACATATGTATGTTTGGCTACATATACATCAACATTTTTAAGCGAAATATGTAATTTATAAGCATATTTGCATGCAGTGTTTACATTGATAAAAACTTTAAAATTATTTTATAATCATTTTGACCATAGAGGCCTTAGTGAAAGGCAGCATAATACTATTGTAAGATATCTGATGTTTATTAATGTAAAGAAATTGAAGCTTACAGTACATACAGAGTAATTTATAAATATGTGATAATTTAGATATTATTAGGTATATTAACAATCATATAAAATTAAAAATGACACACATATGAAAGTATTTTTTCTTTAGTTTCTATTAATAAATCCAATGTTAAGAAATTGTTGCCTCCAGGACAATGGATCATATAACTATGTTAAAATGAATCATTAAAGGAAAGACATTCTAATTCTATTAAAGTCTATTCCATTAATCAAATGATTAAATAACATAAATGTTAATCATGATAATTAATTTTAGTAAAGATTCAGAATTAATGTGATTATACTGCTGTCACTATGATTACTATTTGCGGTTAGTACTATTCTAGGACATATTTCGTGATATGCGACTAGAAAATCATTAATAATGAAAGCCACGGTAGCATGTCTATTCGTTTGAAGCAAACGAAATTTCCGTTCTCCTCTGTACTCAATGTTCATTTCCTATGGGATGAAATGTTCAGTATTAGATATTTTAGCTGCTAACAATCAGTTTTAATGCATTCGAACTAATTGCCTTCAAAAGTAGACCAGATTGTAGTTCCCAAATTGAACTTGTATAAATTCATAACATAACAGTGACAGTTTAGGTAGCAAAACTATTGATTAACTCATTATGTTATCAATTCATTGCATAAAATTTGTTTCACTGTATTAAAATTATTTCAATCGAAGATTAATATTTTTTAAAAATAATTATTGATCACGTTAATCTCTTTAACATATTTACATATGTTGAATAAAGGCAAAAGTTATTGGCAAATTTGCCCATTTCCCACGTGGATGCTATTGCATCTCGTGTCATTTTATTTCTAATGCCAATATAAGATCCGTTCCAGTTAAACTAGATATACCAGGTTACAATAAAACTTATTTAACATACATGGCACATGGGTTTCTTTATTAGTTTTCTTGAAAAAACTATTGCTGTAGGAGGTTAAGGCACAATAATTGCAATGAAAAAAATTTTATCCCCATAAATATTTATTATATTTAAACTTTTGGCCATCATAACCAGTTAAAAATATTTCATTTCAATCAGATTAAAGAATATTATTAGACGCTTAATTGTATTTCTTATATATCAACATATTCCAATAAATTTTCACAAATATTAATTTCTTATAAATATGAATATTATACATTATTTAATAATACATTAAATAGCACTGTTCACGATTTACGTAAAAATTTATTTTATTCTACTTTATTGTAGCTTTAAGAAAATTAATTATAGTTACATACTTTAATAAAAAAAATATTTTTTTCCTGAACTAAAATATCGATATAATTTATTTATATATTTGAATAAAAAATAAATAAATTCATAAATTTCATTCGAAATTAGATTGTTGAAAATCATATATTTTTGATGTTTGAGAATCACGTTAGTCTTCACAAATAATTCTTTAAGTTAGACTTATTTATTAAAACTAATGTGATGCCATAAAAAAATCAATAACTTTTGCTTAAATGTAAACTATTAAGGGACTAAAATTTACTATTAAATACCTAATTCAGTTATTAAGGTATATTAAAAACAAACTTGAAATAGGTTAAACAAAAAAGTTTAAAATACAAAAATAATATTTAAAATGAATTTATGGTAATTTTTAAAATTATATGAGATATAAATAATTTCTGTTAAAAAGAAATCTTATCAAAGAGAAAATAGCTGAGCACTTTGATCAAAATAATTTTCTCATGTGTACTCTTTAATATTTTCATTTGTGTAGCTATAGGTACTATTGAATTAATCCCATTCTGAAAATTTAAAGATAAGCATTAGATTCACATTAGATGCTTATTTTCTCAATAATAAAGATGTCAAAAGCATTAGTACTTACCAAAATAATTTTTCCAAAAATTAGTATTTGCCATAAAAATGAACCGTTTCTTTTCTTCAATATTTTTATGATCAAACTACCTCTAATATTGCAAAGAAAGAAATAGTTTTCTTACAATCAACATTTCTTCAATATAGCACAAATAAGATGTAGTTAATTCATGAGATTTTTAAAGTATGCAATTTGTTTAAATATAAAATATTAAACTTTGTCATAAATTAAAATTTGCTTTCCTAATATAAACGCATGTGATAGTAAATATATTAATGAACTTTTAGTTAAATAATTAGTGCATTCAGATTTAAAATAATCAAAATAATAAAGAGTATTGTATTTATGTGAAATGAGAATATAAATTTAAGCATGAAATATTTCTATTAATTTAGTTCAGTAGTCACAAAAGCTACATATATATATATATATATATATATATATATATATATATATATATATATATATATATATATATACATATCCGAAAAAGTGTGCTATTATTCAGGATGTAAAAAATTTAAATGTACATTTTTTATTGCAAACAATAATAAATTTTCAAACTTTTGATAAATGTATACCAACCTATTGAAAATATTATAAATATAAAAAATTGAAGAAA
>JAPDSC010140120.1:2176-13959 GCA_026290005.1 Latrodectus geometricus
TATATATATATATATATATATATATATATATATATATATATATATATATATATATAGTTCTCAGTGTCACTGAAATACTAGTTAAACGCCGGATTGATGATAAGCAGTGGTGTTGTGCTAATTTTTTTTTTACCGGAACGCGTATATATAATTATATAGACAGGGCCGATCCTGCGTAGGCGCCCGCTCTCTGCGGTCTCATGTCCCAAATTTAACGACGGGGGGAGGGGGGGTTTCCATGATAATCCTGGAGGCGATGATTTTTTTTTTTTTAGGTCTCATGTCCCAAATTTGACAACGGGGGGGGGGGAAATTTCCCCCAATTTTCGCCTGTCGCCAGGATCGGCCCTGTATATAGCATAAAAAGGAAAGGAAACGAAAATCATTACGAAACTCATTTTGTGTATATGTATATATATGTTTATTACAATAATAGGAACGTTTAGTAAAAATTAGTTAACAAATTATAAAATACGCATAGTATCATGTCTCTCGCGGGCAGCAACGTGGCCGGGAAGCGATAGGTGCCCGTTGGAGGCATGCTGCCTCAATGTGCGGCCTGCCTAACACTTTTTAATCGACACTTCGACTTAGGTAGCGTGCATAGAATATTTTGCTAACTGTAGTACTTATTAATCTTATTATTACATTGTATTGGTTCGGGTTCGGTTCAAACCCTTGTTTATAATAATACATATAAAAATTCGTCAAAAATCAGAAAAAAAATCAATTCCTTTTAATTTTTTTTTAATACGTCAGTTAATTCTCGTTATCAGAAATCATCTTTAGTTCCGGAACGCGTTCCTGTCCAAAAAGGAAGTACCGGAACGACGTTCCGGCTCGACAACACCACTGATGATAAGGAGTAATTCGGGGATGCCGCTCTTTTCCCGCTTTGTCGTCTCTAAGTCATCTTTTGGCATTGTGTTTGATCATGATTGACCTGTCAACATCGCTTTTCGCAAATATCGAGCAATTAAGCTAGTGGCACCCTTGAAAGAGTCCTTTTTCAAACTCTGATGAATAAGAATAAGGTTTGCGCACCTTTCTACCAAGCGTAATCTGAGGGTAAGGAATAAAATTGCAAAACATTTATGACTTGAACCTACAATTGGTCCTCCTCTTTACTATTTGCGCGCTTCAGATGCGTTCGCCTCACGTATTTATTCATAGCGTTTAATGATTCGCATATCTCTTCAATGCAATCAGTTTTGGACATTTTTTGCGTCGTTTTATTTCTTGTTCATGCATGTTCATGGGATCTGGAATTCCGTTCAGCAGTTTGTGGATTCGAATATTATTTCGGGCGTGAATGCTTGATGTGGTTCGTAATCCACTATAAATTATACATCCCTATCTAATTAGCCCTCGTGAGCAGTAAATGTATGACAACTAAGCCAGATCAAAGAGATTTTATATATATATATATATATATATATATATATTTATAGTAAAACACATGTACGCACACAAGTAGCATTTTTAAGGATCTTTTAAAATTTTGAAAGTTTAATCTATTTTTTATCTTTTATTATATTTAATTTCTAATTTTTCTACTGTTATAACTATTCGTAATTTTGTGTGAAATTTTATGACAAACATACGCGAGTCTCTCTTCATATATAAGGGTGAGTAAGTTGTGACCATGGCGTAATTTAATTAAATAATTCAGATCAAGATTAATATTTAATTAATATTTATAAATATACAATGAAGCGATATTTGCAATTACGCGCCTCATTCATATTTACATGAAGCCGAGATTTAAAATTTTTGGGTAAAGAAGCATATGCTGCTATCGAAGTAACATCGTCTCATGTTTTAATCAGCTGGAGCTGACTGCCACACATTAGAAAAGTTCTAGTGCTTCTCTAGCTCCCTCTACACTGAAGACGATCAACTCGAAATAATGGCTTCGGCCATTGAGTTGCTCATCTACAACTTATATATCTTTCGGTAAAAGTGATAAATCCAGTGATTATTAATAATCACTAATTTTGATAAATTATTGAATATTTTTCACATTTACCGGTTATAAAATCCATATATAATAATGGGGAATATAATAAATTCCCATTATTTTGTATACTAATATTTTGTTTCGAAAAAATAAATATTTTCAAGTAACATTAAATAGTTCGTTATGAATTTGAAGAAATCATGACTTAGATATTTCCATCTAAATATTTAAATAAAAGTGGTCCATTTTATATTTTCTCAGTAGATATCTTAAAACAGATGCGTTAGATAATAGCGTAAAACACATAATATATGTCGCAAAAACTTGAAAAATTACTGAAAATTAAATAAACCCTAGCTTGTTATTTCAGTAGATACTTTTCATTTTTATCAAAACTAAACTTTAAATTAAGTGATAATACTTTTATATCTTGTTTATTAAAAGACATGGATATAAATATATATAAAGAAAACAATTTCTAGATTCAACAATTAGAACTTACACAAAATAGTTCCGGTTCAAAAACAAACTAATTCTAAAAAAAGTATTTATTAGGTCTACCGGGAAGTTCTGTCCGTTTTCAGAATGAAACAAAGGAATGCATTTTTTCATACTTTGGATAAACTTTATTGAATAATATAATTGCCATCATTATTTATGACTTCTTGCCAGCGTGAAGGCAATTTGTATATCCCATTTTTAAAAAATGTCTTATCTCTAGAGGCCAAAAATTGAACCAGTTCTTGTCTGATATCTTCTTCGTTCTTGAATTGTTTGCCCTGCAAGAAATTTTGTAAGGACAGAAACAAGTGATAATGAGATGGTGCTATGTCCGGAGAGTATGGTGGATGCGACAGAATTTCCCAGTGTAGCCCTGCGACTTTCTGACGATTCCCCAAAGCAGCATCTGTCCTGGCATTGTCATGAAGCAGTATGATGTCCTTCCTATTGAACATCACCGGCCTCTTTTCTTAAAGTGCTGTTTTTAATTTATCCACTTGCTGACAGTACCTCTCCGAATTTAGCCTTTCGTTTGGTTTTAACAGCTCAAAATGTATTGGTCCTCCTTCAGGCTCAACTTCGGTTTAGAGGTTGAGGGGGCAGGTTTTCCGGGTTCACAATATGCCCTTTTCCTTTTGATGTTTTCATAGGTAATCCACTTTTCATCCCCAGTTATGATCCGGTCCAAGAAGGGTTCGATTTTGTTGCGTCCAAGCAGAGATTTGCATATGATGATTCGATCATTCAAATTCTTCTCACTTAACTTGTGTGGCACTAATCTTGAATACTTCCACACAAATCCTAGTTTCCGAATTTGGTTGGAAATGGTTTGTTGAGCTGAATCAAGCCTTTCTGCAATCTCCGATGTTGTCATCAATCAGGAATATGCGTATACTTGTTGAAGCTGATTGTAACCGGAGCGGACAGAACTTTACAGTAGACCTAATACTTATATTTAGGTGTAAGGTTACTTATTTAAACACATTAGAGTATTATGCATTTGGAATTACAGTTTTCCAGATTTTTTTTTTATTTTTGCACTTACTAGATTTGCACTCTCCCTTGCAAATACATCTTAACATCTTTGGTCTTCAAGTAGAGATAGTTTTTAATCTCGATATTGCAGATATATTGCTTGACCTGGAATATCTACGAGCAAAATAAAAACTCAATAAACTGAGATATTTATCTTTTAGGGACAAAACAAGGAAAAACTTTCTCAGTGGTATACTAAAAATCAATTCACAATTTGCAAAGAAAAATATTTTGATTAAAGATTTTCCTGATCTGGCAATATCACTTCGAGGTAATGTTTGAAAATTCTCTCTCCCTCAAGACCAAAAATGTGTTTTCAAATCTTTTAAGTGTAAAAGTGAAAAATCTGGAAAATTATTGTCATCCTAAATTTCATAATAATGTAATGTGACTAAATAAAACTTGCAGGTAAATGTAAGTAAATGCTTTTTTAGAATGTGACACGGAACTGTGTCTAATAATGTAAATTGTTTTTCTTCATCCTGGTCTTTTAGTTAACAAGATATAAAAGTTACCATTTCATTCAAAATTTTGTTTTGTTTAGATAAGTATTTACTGAAAAAACAAACAAGGGTTTGTTTAATTTTCAATAATTTTGCATATTTTTAACACTTTTTATGACATATGTGTTCTAATATATCTGTGTTAAGTGAGAAAGTACAAAAAGGCGACTTTCATTTAAATCGAAATTTATATCATGATAAGTTTTATTCTCTAAGTCATGTGATGTTCATCAAATTCTAATGTTACATGAAAATATTTATTTTTTCAAATCAAGACAATCTACGAAATAAAGGAAGTCATTACATTCGCCATGACGAGTTGGGATTTTATAAACTAACCTTTAAATGTGATGACTATTCAATCTATCACATGTATCGTTCTGTGGTGAACGTGAAGAATCATCGAATTATCACTTTTATCTTCACATCATTTAAGGATTAACTCGAAAACTTTTAGCTGCTGAAAATAAATCTTGCACAAGCTACTGGTAGTGAATTAGGAATTTGCAGCAATTACTAAATATTTAGGAGAAAGATTTCCGGGAAGTGCTTATCCGGAATGTGTGGACAGCTTTCCCTCCTTATCGTCCGATCGGGAGATGTCTGTGCAAACAATTCACCCAAGAGTGATGATCCATTTCTCAGGAGGAAGGTATTGATTCGACGATTGCTTATGAGTTTTTAATATGATGTTCTCATCGCCATGACGATTCGATGACTGCGTGATTGGGTCAAATGCAGTTCAATCGATTATCATAATGTTCCCAACATTTTGGAAGTGGGTGGCTTTTTAGGATCCAGTAATGATTAGATACAATCCTATTTTATGGGGGTAAGTTTTCGGATTTCGAACATGCAAATGGCTACTTTTAGCTTTCAATCCTTTGTTTTTTTTTAATGAGTCATAAATTTTTCTACGTTTTGGATATTGATAATATTCTTTCTCTTATGTATTTCATTAAATTATATTTCTAACGAAAATTTCTTCATTCAAGCTATTACAATATTTAGCTCTTCAGTTATTTCGAAATAATTAACTTTTGCTTTTGATCTGATTTTTTTTAATAATTTTAAATTTGAATAATTAATTTTTTTTGGAATATTTTGTGAATGCGCTCGCATTTTTAAGTTTAGAACTATTATTATTTAATAATTTGTATGGAATTTCTTATATTTTCAATAATTCTTCGTATTTCGAAGCTGTAAATAAATATTCCAACTGCGAGATAATCAGATTGAGATAAATCTCATTTTCAGAATATGTTGAAAAAAATGCGTTTGTACGTAAGTGAAATTATATATATATATATATATATATATATATATATATATATATATATATAATCATTCTTAGAATCAAAACAGTAGCTATTTCTGAAAATAAGTTATTTCAGGACGTAACACAGTACCAAACATTATTCATAAGGATGAAGCAATTTTAATAATATTTAATTCATAGCGTTTCAATAAATATTGCATGTCGTGGCAGCCGTAATTTGACACAATGTTTGTTTTTTTATCCATTCAATGGCAACGAAACTCTTTTTGCTAGTAGAACTTAGTTATTACCTTATAAAATTGACTTATTTCTATTCTGTTAAAGTAAAAACTAATAATTTAATAATAAAAAAAAATCGCGAATAATAATCGAAAATAATCCAATTTTCCAATTGTTGTAAAAAAAAAATAAATAAATAAATTCTCATTTATAAAATATTCCAATGTGCGAAAACAAATGTGCAGTTGAAATTCCACTTTCCACTGTATTTTTTGCCTCTAGATGGGGCTATTTCAATTTTTTTTTTAATCTAGGATTCTTCCCTTCTTTGAAACATCGTTGATAATATAATATCCACATTGGGGGGGGGGGAGTAGAAGAAAGATTATTTAAACTTCGATATTTTCAAAAAGCAGAAATTTAAAATGTCACGATTTATCATAAATTGTAGTAGCTTCTCACGTTGCATTTAAGTCGTGAAAAAAAGAAATCGCATAAAATATTCAAACAGTTCCTCGCGTGCCAATTAGGGGAAACTTGATAATGGAACTGCTGACTTAAAGATCGGATTTTTCATAGATTAAGAGCTCAACTTCCTTATTGATAGTTTTTAAGAGCCTCCAAAAATTCACGTTCTTATTGAATTTGTTTCTTGTAAGAGTATTTAAAAGAGAAATGAGTTCGTTTTTATCATTATCTTCTGCGCACTGTTTTTTGAAAA
This sequence comes from Latrodectus geometricus, assembly GCA_026290005.1. Classification (NCBI taxonomy): domain Eukaryota; kingdom Metazoa; phylum Arthropoda; class Arachnida; order Araneae; family Theridiidae; genus Latrodectus; species Latrodectus geometricus. Next base: position 8,395 of record JAPDSC010140120.1, read on the forward strand.
GAATTGAGCCAAATTCTGCAGAGTCTTCAGCAAGAGCGTGATGAAGGGATCTGAATTCTCCAGACAACTGCCAGACTTGGCACGCGGTATAATTTTCAGTGGACAGAGTTATTTCGGTTACTTATGCTCGCGTACTAAAATAAACCGCTCTATGCATTGTTTTATTCAGTATTGCTGCATTAAATACAGTACAGAGACAAGATACACATAAACATTTTCTTTTATTTTATTATATTGAAGGGATACTTATATTTTTTTCAATAAATAGGCTTAAAAGATGCATGATGTATGTACAGCTTTTATTTGAATTGAAGTAATCGCTATATGTTGTTTCTTATTATGTTAATAAACTGTATAAGTGATGTATAAATCATACAGAATTAAACCATCTGTATTTTTGATTTTGACTGGTCCTGTGTTGTGGTGATGGCCCGCCATACGCGAAACGCTTCTGCGTTTGGCTCTGCATGACGCGGAACCAAAACGTACTATGTCTGAGGCAATATGACAGGTTCAAAGAAATTCAGGAACTTTCTGAATTTTTTTCCAATATGGGTCTAATAACAGGAAGTAAAAAGTAGCTTGTGTATGCTTAATTTCTTTCACTAAGCCCCTTAACAAATCCAAACGCAAAATCCTATCGTGTATAACGTCACCACGTAATTGCATTTCGGGAGAATTTTTGCAGCGCGGGCCGTATTTACGTGTATCAAGGAAAAAAAACCCTTAAAACTTCCAAGCTCTTACCCCGACAGAATACATGTTCAAAACAGAAAAAATTCATCTGCCGTTGCTCAACAGTTGGATCGAATCCATGATCTTTCTTTCTGGAGAGCAGTGCCTTACCATTAGGCAACAAGTAGTCAATCAGTCCTGTTGCATATTTTTGAAAAGCGAATTGCTTGAATATCTATGTACCGTCATCGGCAAGTTGGTTTTTCTCACCGAAGCTATCAGATTCCCAACTATTAACCCTTCTTTGCATAATGGTGGAAATTTCCATCATAACCTATAATGCCCAAACATTATATAAAAGAACAAGTTCACTTTAAGTGGATCGTGTTTGGATACCTTTTTAATGTCCATTGCATAAAAAGAAGCATAGCTGTCAAAAATAAACAAGTGTCATTATCAGTGCTTAAAGTTGTCTCATTCCGCTGTTTGTTGTAGTTGCAATAAACGTATGATTTCGTTTATAATTTTGTTTTATTATATTAGAGTTTCTATTGCTAAAATATTGAAAATGAGTGGAAGAAAGGTTTGTAACACGTGTTTCTGTTATTTTCCTCTTTTATTTCTATTGAGTACTAAGCTAATGATCTAACTTTGGATGATGATGGAAATTTTTAGCATATTGTTTTTTGCTAAATTTATACTATAAATATATACTAAGATTTTTTTAACTATTTTTCCTTTAATTTTGAACATGAATTATATCAACTTGATTTATTTCACCAATAAAGAAAAAATCATGCAAAGAAGGGTTAATTGTTTCATTACATATTAATCGTATTAATCTAACTGATGCTTCGTAAAACTTATTTTTAATCCCTTAAAACTCTCGGGGAAAAGATCTTTATTCAAGTACTGAGCATTTAGGAAAGAAAAAAATCCCAAGCGTATGCAGTAATCGAAACAAATAATGTTATTTGTGAGTGAAAACTTTTCGCAAATAACTACAATAATGACAAAAATATAAATAAAAATTCACTGTAATGATTGAACACAATACATGATAGAAATATGAGTGGAAAAAACAATTCTAACGTATAAAAGTGATAAATATAGAAACGAGAATCGTCAAAATAAGATTTGACTGCTTTATTATTAGATTTGAGATATTTCGCGTGCAAATTTTCACGAAATTTCTCGTGAATGTAGAATTATTTATGGAATATCTTAATACGAGGAATTTTATTTGGACACAATGTAATTGTGTCACACGGCACACCTTTTTTCCATGCTCTGAAAAACTGTATTCTCTCTCTCTCTGTCAAGTTTATGAAGTGGGGGAGGGGGAGATGTGACTTCACTCATTCTTCTGAATTCTGTGAAAGATCTGTCGCGTTTCGCATAATCCAGCATTTCTTGATGACCCTGTGCATTTCGAATTCCCGAGTGCATGACTTTGTTTCAGTAGATATGCACCTATTGGTGCCCCCTCCCCCCCAGATTTCTCTGGTCTTTTTCTTTTGTATCCAGCCGTTTGGATAAAATAACTTGTGCATGTAAAATCTCGGAGATTGATGCTCAGCCTATAAAAATGATGAGTTTGACTCGAAAATACAGACTCAGTTCGAGTAATAAGTTATTTGTAACCTGTTATCACAAAACAACTACAAACCAATTGCAATCCTTTTTTTATGCCAAACACTGGGAGCTCTCTTTATACTGGAAGACCCTGAAATCGATTCCAGCCCCATTTGAACAACGTGGAAGGAATGTTGCGCCCTGTCTGTCGGAATGGGTTCTCTAAAGTTTTCTGTGTTTCTTCCCTTGCGTTACATGAATACGGCCCACTATGAAAGGCCCTTTGGAAAGTAAATGAACGCGGATGACATTAAAATGCCTTACAGCAACCTAAGCCCTTAAAGCTCTCCACCATGTGATCGGTCAAAAGGGTTCCAGTAATGTTAGGTTATTGTAATTGTATAGTAAGGTTATTTCCGGCTGCATAGTTCCTCCGAATCGAGGCTATTAAACATACCCCACACTTTCGATATTTAAAATCACGAGCGAAAGATGAGGTTGTGTTGTACCTCGCGGAGAGGTTCCTTTTCAAACCACATCCCAAATAAGGAACTCTGGAGCCGATCTGTATATGCGCCTGCCTACTTGCCTGTACCTAACCCAATGTTGGGCTTTATCAATCGGATAGAAGTCTTCGTCATTCAGAAGCATGAAAAAATCAGGACCCTCCCCACCAATATTTGATTTCTCATAGAGAGATATCATTTCACTTGGAGGCTATTGCCGCAACGACCTGTTGAACGTGCCCCAGTTACTTTCAGTGAACACGATTGATATTCGATTAAATTAAGATTCGAATCCATTACCTTCCGATACATACATAAAAGTGCAGGTGAGCCTCAGACTGTACCTTAAGATTAACGGGTTTGGAATATTCACACATCACCAGGCGCTTCGTAATTTTGAACCATGGTCATGTGACGAGGTCACCTGAGCTGACACCCTCCTCACCACATCAGCGAAAGGACCTTGGAAGTCATAGATTTACGTGGACACGTCCCCAATCCACGGAGCTCCAGCAACCCAGTGAGGTCCTCCCAATCACTGCCCTTGGAAAATTATGATTCGGTAATAAAAACAAATCCTTAACCAACCAGGCTGCCGCAATCCTAGCACATTTTGGCCTACGGAACTTATGACTTGCATAAATCATCTCCCCGACGGTATATGACTGGGTCAGATTTCGAACCCACTGACTTCCACGCTTGAGAGCGACCCTTTTTCCTATAGAAAGGATACCATCACCCTTGTAAACTTACATTTTATTCAAAACTATGTATGCATAGCAGGCAGATAAATGTTGAGTTCTCTGGCTTTTTAGTCAATAATTTGTAGGTTCGATTCTCATCTTGGGTGTAGTGCTTCGGAATTTATTTGAAATTGTACATTCCCCTATCGAATTCACCGTAAGAGTCGTAAACAAAACGAAAGAAGTGTTGCAACCATGGAGTAGAATTCTAAGTGTTATGTGTTTCCTCAACACTTAATCGCCGAACTGGTATCGAACGATTACTGCTCTCATCTACAGTTGCATCTTCAAGAGTTCGATTCCCGTATCTGGAGAGTATATTTGTAGTAGTTCAGTATCCTCTTGAATGTGCAATACCCAGTAATTAGTGCTCGTGTACATAAAACTGTCCAAAAAGAGCGGCAACCAAACTAATCCATTCTCTTAACCTAGAACTTTTTACCTTTTATATGATCTTAAAAATAATCATGCATATTTTCTATATGATATTTTAACCGTACAACTTATCTGATTACTGATATTGCGACCCTTAATTATGTGTGGGAATTTATTGAGTCTTACCCTAACTCGTAAAGATTTTTTAAAAACGATGGAATATATTAACTTAAAAACTATTAAAATTAATGCATTTCTATAAAAAATATGGAATGTAACAATGCACACTATCACAGTGTTATGATTTATGTTTGGTATAATTTTTTTATAAGTTATTTGGAAAAATCCATGTTGATGTACGATCAAAATAGACCAACTAAAATAATAAGTTATCATTCAAAACACTCTTTTAATTTCAGTTCCTACTATTTCTTAGGGGCTGTATTAAAATTAAAAGGGTACGTATAGCTACACCTTCAAAATAGTGCATACTGAAGGTACTATTCGCTTAGGAATTACATTGAATTACTTATGCTTGAATATCGCGCAGTGTACAACTCTCTAGCTGCACTTTTCATAGCTTGTGAGCCAAGAAAGGAAACTCGGAAAACTTCCAAGCACCTCAAGGGACATATAATCTCAAAGCAGAGGAGCAACATCTATCTCAGCAATGTCTGGGATCGAATTCAAAATTTTTGCACTCGGAGCGGTGTGATTCTGTCGTTATGGAATCGTGTATTCTAAGTTAAAGAGTGAAACTATGTTCATGTTGCTTAGCAAAAGATATTATACATTTGTATCTTGAAAATATATATTGAAATATTTATAATAATATATATATATATAAATATTAAAGTGAATTTTTATTGAAAAATGTGGAAATATTTATTGAAGTGTAATTTTTTTATTCGTCTTCATATTATAACTCTGCAAAAAAAAAAAAATTTTTAGGTTATTAATCAAATTATAAACAAAATATTGCAATTCCGTCTTGTGATTGCAATATCATTGGAGATACGCTGACATTTCCCATTGATGTTTTTATTTAAGTTATTTCTCCTCAAAAAAGGTTAACTGTCTACTCATTCATGGCTTATCATTTAGTAAATGAATTTTTATACGACTGAAAAAAAATTGTCGCGTGTAGTTCCGTTTATAATTCTAGCCTTTTCCTTGTTTCTGTTAAATTTTCCTAAAATTGAAATTTGCACATAAATTTTTTCTTAAAAATATTCTTTCTAAGGTGACAGCTGGAATTGCTGTGGCTTTCTTTCCCATTTTTCATAGGTTCGATTCCCCCTTCTGGTGTAGATATTTACAATCGTTGAAAATTCACAGCAAATTTTCGGTCACGGTTCATTTTATCCTCATTTCTGAAAGGAATGACTGCAGAGCGACAGACAAACCAGTGAAATATTCTTCCGAATTTCGAAAATTGGAGAAAGAATTTTAGCAAATGTTACTCATGTCATATTATTATGTAATTGCGTAATATTTATATTTCTAATCCACGGTTGCTGTAGGATTTCCATCACTACAAGGGTCAGAAGGGATGACTAATAAAATGCCATCCTAAAGTGGATGGATCTTCGTAATTTAAAAGCAGAAACCTAGCAGAAGACCCCAGATTTGGCTTTCCACTCCCAGAGGTATCATTTTTCATGGAGGACATTGCAACCACGACCTATTTA
>JAPDSC010140120.1:13969-29373 GCA_026290005.1 Latrodectus geometricus
CCCAATGGATCTTCGATCGGGATTCGAACTCACTACCTCCCGATAACGAGAACGAACACCCTATCCCACCAGGCCACCGGGGATTAGCAGTTTGCTACAATGTAACATTAATTACGATGTGTAATACAAATGTAGTACATTTTCCTGATTGTGTCAATGAATTTTCGCTGGAAAACTTAATTTTTTTAAAAAAATTATTATCTTTGTTATACATTAAGAAACATAAAAATCTTATTTTAACCCTTCTTTGCATAATGGTGGAAATTTCCATCATAACCTATAATGCCCAAAAATTATATAAAAGAACAAGTTCACTTTAAGTGGATCGTGTTTGGATACCTTTTTAATGTCCATTGCATAAAAAGAAACATAGCTGTCAAAAATAAACAAGTGTCAGTATCAGTGCTTAAAGTTGTCTCATTCCGCTGTTTGTTGTAGTTGCAATCAACGTATGATTTCGCTTATAATTTTGTTTTATTATATTAGAGTTTCTATTGCTAAAAAATTGAAAATGAGTGGAAGAAAGGTTTGTAACACGTGTTTCTGTTATTTTCCTCTTTTATTTCTATTGAGTACTAAGCTAATGATCTAACTTTAGATGATGATGGAAATTTTTAGCGTATTGTTTTTTGCTAAATTTATACTATAAATATATACTAAGATTTTTTTAACCATTTTTCCTTTAATTTTGAACAGGAATTATATCAACTTGATTAATTTCACCAATAAAGAAAAAATCATGCAAAGAAGGGTTAAAGTAAATAATAATTTTAAAGTGTAAATCATATAATAATAGATGTTTTTTGTTAAAATTTGATTATACATTCTTTTATATTTCTTTCTTTCTTTCTAAGTTTTCATTGAAATAGATGTAAACGAATTATTATTATCTGAAAACATTCCCGAAACATGGGAAGAAGAAAAGCGTCCATTTTTAATATTAAATAATCAATTTTTCTTCAAAGAATTTTGCAGCTTTTATTTTAATTTAAGAATTTAGGTGACTCACAGATAGAATTTCCTTCAGATTGACGAATTATCAATCACGTGTTCAAAGCAGTATATTGGCAATCACATTGGGTCACGTGATATGAATCCCCCTATTTTTTTTAATCATATAAATGCTCAAAATTCTGATGTATTTATCTAATTTTGTGTTACATTATTTTCTTTATTTATGTTTTTTTATTATTTTTTTTCCTTTTAGATCCCATCATTTGGATGATCAAAATGTTGCTGAAGAAAAGCATGCTCACAAAATTCTAATTTTTTCCCACGTTTACTTATTTTTTAAAATCAAAAATTTCCCCGAGGCAAATAATACAATTCGGTACGCGCAGTTGTTACTTTGAGACTTTATGTTGAAGGATTTTAATAATTAAAAACGAACTGTTTTTTTTTTTATATATATAATTGATTTAAGTTTTGTTGCTTATAATAAATTGAGATTTTAAATGTTTTAATATTTTAAGTGTAGTTATTATTTTGTAGCACTTAATATGTTTCATAAGTAAAAATAAATAACAATTTTACACTTCATTTTATACCGGAGAGTCGAAGCAAAATTAGTTGTTAATCCTAATTATGTTTTTAAATTTTATTATTTCAACTTATTAAATTATTATTTGTTAGTTAAATGTTACCAAATTCATTCACAGAAGAAGTTACCTCTAGATTGTTAAATGTTACATATTTAATATTATTTACTATTGAGTACTGGTGTCCTGTTGTATGATTGAAAATAAGTTCAAATCTACGTTGCTATTATTACAGCTGTTACTAATCATTAAATTTTTACTCAAAATAGTTTTACTTAATTTATTGATATTATATATATAGAGCTCGATTGAATACTTACTTACTTTTAATTTCCCATCTGTTCTAAATACAAATCCTAAATTGTAATTTCAGCCATAACGAAAGGAATGTTTTTTAAGTTTGGTTGATAGCGCGAAGGAAAGCTTTCCTGTGGATCGCCTCCCACGCGTAAATAAGCTGTTCTTTAGTTTATGAAAAAACTCCCAAAATCGAAGGAAAGTTGTTTCGGGAGACATGCATGAGTGGTGATCCGCGCCGCCGGGTCATCACCTGTGCGCCCGATGGAGACCGTCACTGGGCAGCAGCATGCAGGGGAAGATGCCGCCCTGCAAGTATTCAACGGATGGCTCTTCTGGCGTCTCGAAGTGCCCAGCGTCCAAGACGAAGAATTCACAGCGTTCCAGCGCCACCCTCCCTGCACGCGCGGAATGAATGGCAGTAGCCCCTGCGCGTGCGCCGCGCCCCACCGCTGTCACCTTGGCAACGCAGATGCGGGCGGCGTTCTCCTTCCGGGCTGCTCCACCCCGGACAACAATGGACCGCTCGGAGCATGCTTTTCTGAAATCGATTCTTCAGATTTTGAGGAAGACGCCCAGAGAAGCGGAGGCCATGAGGCTCGCTGCCACCTGAGCGGCGACATGGGCAACCTGAGCAGTCAGCCCGGAGACAAGAAGGGCAAGGCGGCAGCCGGCAAAGACGCCAAATTCCGTTTCGGCAAGGATGGCAAACAGAAAGGCAAACCCGACAAGAAGACCTCACAACCGCAGCAGCAGCTGCCGGATCAGAGGAGCAGGACCTCTGACGTCGTGGAACACACGCCGAGTCCGGGAAGTTCTCTGTCCAGCTCAGTGTACGTGGACACCCACAGTCACCTGCCCACCCCCAACGAAACTGGAGAAGATGACTCCCTCCTCGAGGGGGACTCTCAGATCTTGGATGACGGCACGACCACCCTACAGGATGCCTCCCCAGGAAGTATCAGTGACATTACTGTCTTCTGTGACGACAATGCCACTCTTAGTGGTAGCAAGCAAGATGTCCTGTCCGGGGCGGTTCGAAGCAGGCCGCCCTCGGCCACGCAGTCTCTACCTGGAACTCCGGCAGACTCCGACTCACACTTCGCGACCATGGGATACGATTCCAGGTATCGGACGGACGCGGCCGAATCCTCGTCCTACAGCAGCGGGGGTCGCGACCTCAGCACGAGCTCTTCCTCCAGCAGCGTGGACATTCATGAGCTGAATGGCAACCTGAGTTTCTACCGGCAGCAGAGGGGCTCGCTGGACTCGAGCCTGCCGCCATTCACTCTGACGCAGCACCGGAAAGTGGTGCTGCCACCGCACAAGTTCGCAGCACCCCCTCCGACGTCTGGCACAGTGCATAATGGAAAGCCCACCATGTCCGGCTCCGAGGAGTGTCTGAGGCCTGCCACCTTGTACGGGCCGAGTGTGGACCAGCAGCAGCATACCCCCTCCCCGTCGAGGCGGCACTCGTCTTACGGGGATGTGCCGCCGCTTGACGGCAACGTCCTCCGGAAGGTAGCCTCCCTTACCCTGGACAAGGCCACCATCGACTCCAAGGTCAACAGACCCAAGTTCGTGCCCGAGAAACTGGACTTTAGCCTCTACGAGAAGTTCGAAGGTAAGTTATTTTTAATTTTTCTTTTCCTCTTACGTAATATTTCAAATGAGATCTTCCACATCCCCCCCCCAAGACTGGCTTTACTTCCCTGTTGATGATGACTATCATCGGAATGATTGGTGTTCGGCTAATTTCGGAACACTCTTAAAAATTTTTTAGGTGAAATTATACTTGAATGGATGAAGGCTTTGACAACTTCTTAGCCGAGTTGTCATGCTCAATATTTTACCCTTTGAATCCCGCTGCCCATTCAACTCTCACCCTGTGTGTGGAGACCTGTAGTGGTTCATTTTAAATTGTAAATTCTGACTCAATGAGTCCAAAAATCGACTTATCGAAGGAAACCAAACCTGACCATAATTTAAACCAACATTTCAGCTTATGTGGGACTAACATTTCTCATGTATTTTTTAACATTTTATTTAAACGCTTAACACTCTTATAAGAAGTTATAGCTCCTTTTTTATATATATCTTCCATCCATATTTTGTAGTGCAGTCTCTTATATTCTGTGTGTCAGTAGCGAGTCTGTAAGTGTCAGTACCGAGCACGTGACTTAATTTGTTGTCTACACGAGGAGCCGAGTTATACCTGCTGAATGCTTTTCATTGTAACAGTTCACAGGTTCGAATCTCCATTTCGGGTCTAAATGCTAGTAATGATACGAAATACACTTAAAAAAGTCTTAAGTTCCAGTCAAACAAGGACCATAGAGCAATAACTGAACAAGACTACTTGGATAATGTTATTTTATTAAGCTTTTTTATTCCCTGTTTATTGAAAGCAAAATCTCTCAGAAAAATAGCAATAAAAGGGCTTTATTTTGCTAAAAAAAAGAACGCTTGTGATTTAGAATTTCAAGCAAATGTTAATGTGATTCGAGTAAACAGAAAAAAAAGGGCTTAAATTTCGTTTTTTTCCCCCCTTTTTTCTTGGGAATTTTTACCTACAGAAAATAAAGATCCCTGTCATAAGCTACAGATCATTATTTATTTCAATCTTAGCAGTGAGAATATAATCTTTTTTTGTATACCGGGCCTAACTTTGTTAGTTTTGGACCACCCTCCTACAACTTTTTTTTCTCTTTATTCATCCACTCAAATAAATTTTTTTAAACATGGAGTGTGGGTGGCCCTTAATACAATTTTTTTAAATAGTAATTCATTCATTAAATTTAATTAATCAATTTTGGTTTTAAATATGGAGAAAAAAAAATTTCCTTAGGTATTAAGCAGGATATAAATTTAGGAATAAAAAAACCGTCTGTGGCGAAGCTTGGAGATATCCTGGAAAATAAACTTTTGTCAAGCTCTGTTTTCACTCTGGAAAATGGAAAACGAAACGTAAATAAATTAGTGAGAGAAATGTAAGTGTCTGAGAGAGAATTTTTCATAAATTAAAATAAAAAAATGAATGAAAGTTATTTATATAAATGATTTTCTGCAATATAAAATGTTTGGCTTGCAATGGCCAAGTTGATACAACGTCGGTGTAGAATTTTCATGTTTTCGGATCGAATCTCGTCAAAGTATAAAAATAATCGAAGCAGTAAACTAATAAATATTACATAAAAAGTAACTAAAATAAAATTTTTCTACAATTCTTAAGAGGGAATTGACTTAAAAACTTTTTTTTTTTACATCACTTGTTAATGTTAGGTTTTAAAAAGTGAATCTGTTGAAGGGGATAAAACATAATTCTTAATTAAAAAAGATCACGTTAATGCAATCTTAGTTTTTTTTTTTTTTTATACTATTTCAAAGTGTAATGCAATAAAATTTAACTACTAAAATATGTCAAGATAGTTGTAAAAGGATTGTATGAATAAAAAGATATTTTCAAAATGCAAATTGCCATTGCAAAAATTTTAATCCGTTTTTAAAAGATAATTTATACTATCATTGCATTTTATTTTACACAAAGAGATACCATTAACATTTTATTTTAGTGATTTAATAAGCCTCTGCATTGTCCTAAACAATTTAAACTTCGAACTTTTAATTTACGAGATGGTATCCTGAGCTGGAAGGAGTGGTTGTCGCTCTGGTTTTCATCTGTTCATGGGTCCGATACCTACCTCAATCGTATGGTTCGAAATCCCTTCTAAAGGTAGTAGAATCCATTGGTGTGAAAAGCGACAGTAGCTCGACCAATAAACCAAACTGTAAATTTCCGAATTTTAAAAATAAGCCGAAAACAGATAAGAAATTTTTCGTCTATTTTGAATGGTCTTCTGGTGGCTCACTCTAATAGACATGGATGTAAGATAGCAGGAAAACATTTTTGAAAATTTTCGGTGCAAGAAGGTAGCTATTTTCGTTTAATGGAGAGCATTTTCATCGTTATAATCATCGCATTATATTGAAACTCTCTCTATAGTGAGACTCCACTTCATGTGAAAAGGTTGCCGTGTGTTGCATGCATTTTATTACAATTATTTCTGTTGCCAAGAGATTTATGCTACAAACCTTTGGTGTCTTCGGTTGCAGTTTGATGGGGGGATTGTTTCAGTGTCTTTGTTTCACTTTCTTCGACAAGTGTAAAAATGGTTGGTGTTGGTTGTTCTTATACTTTTGAAATGCTGGCGAGTTGTGTATTTATTTATTTATGTTCTCTCAAAACGAATGCACTTAACGGAACGTAGCCGAACTGGCAGCTAAATGACTCGTTCTGGCCTTCGACTCCCATCTCGGGTGTGGTGTTGATTGTGATTCGAAGTCCAATTTGAACTGTGGGTTCCGGTCCAACTAGATCGTGCGTGTAAGAAGTAACTGGGGAGCGTCAAATAAACCAAACCCAAACAGAAATGTATGTACCAAATTATCAATCATTCTTACAATTAATATCAGTTATGTATCAATAATTACTCCCATTGATATTTGTGATTTTTAAAGTACTCCCATTAACTATTCCAGATAGTTAAGGGTACTACCTAGAGGAGATTAATTTTTTTAAGTTGCGGTGCCTTTTTTTTTTTTTTTTTTTTTTTTTTTTTTTGACGGTTGTGTTGCTATATGGGAGTATATAGTCAGAATAAAGGCATGAATCAAAATGTGTAAATGAAACATTTCTTAATGTCTGAAGTTAGCCAGACGTCGACACCCTGATATGAGTTTCACTCCGTTTCAGGCAGCCATTTTCAATTCAAAACTAGATAAAAATTTGGCAAAAAACAGAATAAGGATTTTATTCATATAGAATTTTTAGATTTAGATTCAAGGTAGGGTGGTTCCAAAAGAACCTAGCACGGAGAAGGTCTAATGTTCTATTCTCCAAGAAGAAAGCCCTTATTTATGGAGATCAGAGGCTGGAGCAAAATTCCTGCAGCATCCAAAGTTAAATTAAATACTAATCCAACTGTTCCAATCTATGTGCGGAAAAATTTTCACACCCATATAGAATAGGAAATGAAGTTTCCTTCATATAATGAAATCTCCTGCAAGTAGGATCATCTTATTCTTCAACTTTCAGGGGTTAACTGTGAGATGTCTCTTAAGGGGGCAGTGTCCTGTGAGAATTCCCACGGCTTTTCTAAATAGATTCTACTGAACTTCAATAACTTTTTTGCCTTTTACTAGAACATGTAATATGTAAAAGTTTTTATTGTCTCTTAAATCACCGGCTTTTATACCAATTCCATAGCTGTTGTTTCCTGAAGAGATCAAAAACACTGCCTATGAACAGTTCTTTTGAAAAACCTAGTACTGTTTCAGGAAAAAAAAAAACATGGTTGTTGATCCAGCCCTCGCCAATTCATCAGCTAATTTATTGCCAGGAGCACCAGAGTGCCACGTTAAGGTCAGGAAATTATTGTTAGACAATCTGCACAGAGTAAGATAGCATTACCAGACAAGAACAAATTTAAAGCAGACTTCTGCAAAGCTAAGTAATGCAGTTTGACTGACTGCCAGAACAGATAATTATTCTTTTACGAAAATAGGCGCTGTTCAAGCATATTCTGTTCCACATAAGTAGGGCAGACTTCTGCTTGGAACACAGTTTGTTTTCCCAAAGGGAATGACAATTTTGTATCATTAGATGGACAGCAAATACCAGCCCCAGTGTTGCAATTCATTTTTGAACCGTCAGTGCCCCTGTAAGTACAGTTTTCTCTGACGTCAGCATTATTCCAGTCTTTTTGTGAAGGAAGTTTGATGGTATAAGACTTATCAAAAGCATGTTAACAATCGTGTAATCAGTAGGCATACTTACAAAAGGATGACTGATTATGACAGCAAGATTTTCCCAAGACAAAAATCTGTTCATTTAGGATAGTTGATACAAATAGAAGAGTAGTTAACCGCTTCCCTTACAATTTTTTTTGAAAAAAATTGCAAAAAATTATCACATTTTTTTATTTTATTGCTAAATATAAGGAAACGAAACAAAACAAAATATGTAGGTTTTAAGTTTAATTTTTCACGGGTGTAAAAGCATTATTTTAATATTAGTTTACAATCCCGAGTTATCTCGGGCAAAAAAGTTAAATATTAATCTTTGTATGATAGTTTTTGAAACAAGGGAAACACAAAGTGATACCTGACATTCCGTACGCTGGTATCTGGTCTCATTTCTTACGGCATCATCACCATTATTTTACTTTTTTTCAACACAACTATCCTCCTTTGTACATTACTGATCCACAAGCCGTCGTATACTATACCATAGAGAAACATGTGACCAATCCCGGAAAAGAACCGCGAAATTAAAGAAAGGGCAAATTGCATGTTAAAACAGAATATTTCCTTTCATTTCCTCCAGGCCGAGTTCGTACTGACAAATTCTGCTTCACCCGAGTTTTCTCGGGATAATAATTAACTGCAATATATACGAAACCGAGATAACTCGGGATAATAAGGCAAGCGGTTAAGAATTTTGAATTATGATTTTCTTTGTGGCAATTTGGATTGGGTGAATTTAGAAAAAAAATTATCAGTTTTCTTCTAAACAATTTTTTTTTTTTCATTCTCTCATTTATAGTAACTACAATTATATCACCTTGGAGCTTTTAAATAAGCTAAAAAACACATAAATAATTTCTATAAAAACATATTTTTTTCAGTATCTGTTAATTCAGGCGTATAACTTCTAACTTCATTTTCTTATTTCCGATATTTATATATCTTCAGTATATACCAGGGGTGGCCAAACTTTTGGGATCCGGGGTCTACTCCACATTCAAAAAATCAAAGGCGGTCTACTAATTGCAGAGCTAAATTAACGTACATATTTATTTTCGGTAACAAGAAAAAATAGTAAATTATGTAATTTTTCTAAAAAAAAAAAACTTAATATAAATATTCACAAAATAAAAAATTTACTGACGAAAATAACCAGAGTATTCATATATCAAAAAGTGACCATCCTATTCACTTCGTTAAGTTGAAATTTGGCACTATGTATCTGCGACAAGTTTATCATATTGTGGCTGGTACGAGCTTATTGCAATCAATGTATAACACGAAATTAAATTTTCTTCTGTTAAATGTGACCCATGTTTGTTTTTGGTTCATAGTTGAAAAAGCAGATTCTCAAAGATACCTCGATCCAAAGTATGATTTGAAATACAAAATCAATTTGTAAATATTTGGAAACGTTTCCTCAGAGATTAATTTCCAAAAATCAGTATCACAAAATATGCTCTGAATTTAAGAAATATATCGCATCTTAAATTAATAATTTCTTCCTCCTGATGTTACATCTATTACATCTAATATTTTTTTCAGATACGTTGTCCATCAATGTTGACATTTTCATTGAGAATATATCCATCAATTTTGACATTTTCATTAAATTGAAATATCATAAAATTTATTTATTTTAAACCTAATTAAGTCAGCGAATCTTCTTTCAAATTCTTCAAACAAATCAAGTAAGTGTTAAGCTAAAGTTCCAAAGTCTCGGTTTTGATTATGGATGCATTCTTCCTCCATGTTTTTGAAGTTTGTCAATTCATGTTTTCTTAATTGAGATGCATACCTTTCTATAGTTTCTTTGAATGTTTTAATCGCGCTCATCATATCCGTTTTAGGTTTTAAATCGTAAACCTTTAATCATAAATCTTTAAATCGTAAATCTTTGCACAGTTTGTTTTGGTTTTTAAAGCGTAGACTGTAGTAAATTTTTATTTTAAATAATTCATTGATTCTATGTCACAAGTCATAAATTAAATTCTTAATATCCGAGGTCATTATCGGGATGGTCGCGGGGACTACCTAAAATGTCTCCGCGGTCTACCAGTAGACCGCAGTCGGCGTCTTGGCCACCCCTGGTATATACCCTGAAGAAGTTTCCGGAACATTCCTATAGTAAGCATGTGGGATCACGATTCCTATTGGCCCTATCAATTCGAAACTTCTAGAATATTGATTTATGTTTTTCGCCAAAAATTTTTGCCAAGGTACCTGTAGGGGTTATAAGTGGGATGAAACATTTGCATATATTTTTGTAAGCATGAAGGTAGGAGTAAAAAATAAACAAAAAGTTTTTTTTGCGCGAAATGTTTGAATGACCTGAATTTTGTTGAAACAGTCATGTATATGAATATATATAGATACTTGTATTTAATATTTTGTTATATTTTGTGGAATGTTCGTTTCAATTCGATATTAATGCCCGATTATATATAAACATTCATAAAAATAATTGTTCTTCAAATAAAAATTAAGAAAACAGACTATAAAAATATTTAGTGATATAAAGTTATAAACTAAAATATATAAAGTTGGAAATATAACAAATTATTTTTCGCTTTACAATTCGCACAGTTTATTGTTCGTCACGCATTCTGGAGCTTTCATTATCATATGATAAATTGTAAAACATTTCGACGGAATTCAAATTGCACTTATTTAAACGTTAACAATTTTGCGATTTTGTTAAATTTTTATTTCTTTTTTTGATGTTTTGACACTTTTTTTCTCTTATTTTTTAGTTATTTTCATATAATAGTTTAAAGCAAAGGTCTTTGATTTTCGATATCACCGTTCGTATAAACATGAACTTTTGTAGAAATTAATAATTTATTTTTAGAAAAAAATCTGTATGAAAATTGCTCATAATATTGCCATCGGCAAATTAATATTCATCATTAGTAACAGATTATGATCTGGAATTTCAAATGTTTTTTCTTTTTCTTCTGCTTGTTCTTTGTAATTATCTCCAAACATTATGCTATTGGCATCTTCTGATAAATCGTCGAATAATTCCAAAAAGTTCTGTTATTTGTTCTTGCAATTTAATTACTTTACAAAATTGTTTAAGAAAATTTTTATCGGCGATGTAAGAAATTATGCTGTATAAATTTTATTAGTAATCATTATCGTTAGCAAAAGCTTGTGTTCGCCTAGTATTTCGAATCTTTTTTTTACTTAGTCTGTAAAATATTCGGCACACATTCTGGTGCTATCGTCATCGTCTGATAAATCGCAGAACAATTCCGAAAATTTTTAACTGTTCTTTGCACCAAAAGCTTATTTATTTACTATCAAAACCGCTCACTACAAAAGATCGATTTTGAAAGAACACAATGCCGCCTGATGATAGCGAGCATTAAACAGGGTGGAAAAATAAATAAAAGAGTCGAACATTCTCTCGGGTTATTTAAGTCTCTATTTGTGATTAAAAGGTCGGTTTTCCCCCATTCTGAACTTCGTGGATGTGACTCATTTCGAGTTGTTTTGGCTTGAACCAGATGAAGGGAAATGCAGCGCCACGTATGTAAACGCACCGCCTTTTATCGGCGAAAAATCCTCATTCTCGTTTGCTGAACTGATGAAAATGTTTGTTTATCGGAGCTTTGCAGTTCACAAAGCCGTTGTTTCTGCATGTCTGAAGGCAAACTCCGTGGCTTTTCGGGTGAGTTCACATTGCCATAGATTTTCATTTATTTAAATTATGCATGCATATATACTCTAAACGACCGAAGCTCGTTTTTACGAATCTCTAAATTAAGAACTAGTGATTGGGCCCTAGCGTGGTTCTATTGACGGAATGATAATTTTAACACCATTTACGAACTAAAATTTCGAAAAATCTTTTGGGAATTTATTTTCATGTATCTTTTGTTTGCTTTTCGATTTATGATTGATTTTTTTTCCATTTCTGAAATTTTGTTTGAGAAAGTTAGATTTATCCTTCTATTGGAGAAGTCCTTCGAATTGCGGATAATTAACCACGCTATTGATGTTTAAATCCTGATCTTTTTAAGAATTCGTGTGGAATTTGCTACACACTCTATGCATATGATTATTATCAAGCTTCAAGGTATTTTGCAAGAAGACTTAGAACAGCTTTATGAAATTGATGTTTTAAAAAGACGGTGGACTTTCAAATCTAATTTTTTTCAATCTTAATTTTCTTACGGTGTTTTATATGTAGTTAAAATGTGAATTAGAAATTAATTTATGGCAATAAATGTAAATAAAATACACGATAAATGTAATACTTAATCTTTTTATGTAATCCTTAAAAATAAATGTGACTTAAATATAGAAATATTCTTGAAATTTTTATAAATATTAATATATCTGTTTGTATATCAAATCTATCTTAAAAATTTATGCCTTACTGTACATTTGTTAAATAAAAATTTTTAAACACTTATTACATTTTTCTTCAAAATATCACATCAAAACTTAACTTCCGACCTTCAGTGATCAATTTCATGCGAAATTACATTCATTTTTTTGAAGGACATTTGAAGAAAGCATAACGAGAACCATGTGCGTGGGAGAAAATGTAATGCACCTGGAGCATTTTACATTTAGATATCCAACAAAAAATTAAAATTTGAAAAAAAAAAACTATTTTTTATGTTGAAGTATTTAAAATAATAATTTTATGTTTAAAGACCATTAAATTACATTTTATTTAATTGTTCATCAAAATATGTTTAAATTGAAAGGAAATTAAGAAGTTAATTAAAATCAATTCAAAATTTACATTCTGCCTTTTTTTAAAAAAAAAACTTTCGAATATTTGAAAAAAATATTGTATAAAAAGTATAAAATATAAATGTAAACTATATTGATTTTTTGAATATCCATCATGAATTCATCGTTGTGAACATCTACCACAACATTTGTATGTATAAGAATAAGTAATGCATTTTAGTTTAGTTGCAAAAATTATAGTTTTTTTCTTCCCCTCATACAAAGGTTATTTAAAAAATACAAGAAAAAAGTATTCTTATTATTTAATATATACATAATCTTTTTATATTACTATTTATATTATTTCTTTTGTAGGAATAATATTAAAATTCTAGAATTTTAACTGTATTGTAAATAATTTCCCAATATATATATATATATATATATATATATATATATATATATATATATATATATATATTTGTAATTAACAAAAATCTGATTATCTTCGATTTTTGTGTAAGTCTTGTTGCATCTTTCTTCTTAGCAAGTGCATCTGTTGAATACAAAGTTTTCTTGTATGCAGTTTTGCCGGGTTAAAAATTCAAAAATTGAGCTCGCTGATTGCTTAAGTTATATTGCATATTCAAATATCCTTTTTTAGAACATATATATCTTTTAAGCATTTTTTACCAAGTACTCATGTGGAGACTCATTTGTATTTTGAGTTTTCCCAAAAGCACAACGGAGAATTTCATTAGAAGCCATCCTTTGGTACACTGTTAGTATCTTAACAATTATTTTCGTGTGTGATTTTGTGATGTTTTATTACATGCCAAAGATCTTCGATAAGCTTTCCGTAGGACATTTGTTATGTTAGAGATTTTTTATTTGTTAATATAGAGTTGCCAAAACTTGTGAATATCCGGAGCTTATCTTTTGTTGTTTTCCTATAAAAGTTTTGGAGAAGGTTTCTTCCTTCAAGTTGCTTTGCTTCCGACTACCAAGTGAGACTTCTTTCACTATAACCGTATGAAGTGCAATTCCAAACCTTTTCGCCATGATTTATACATTCTTCTTTAACAATCGGAATATCACCGTACTCTTTGTCTTCGTTCGAGTGAGTGAATGTTTTAGAATCACCATTACATAAATGTTGTGTACACATAAACATTATACGTGGGGATTCTTTTTCCAAATGCGAGAGGCAGCAACTATTTTCATGTTTCTAAAGGATCCATTAAGGTTTTTTTTTGGTTGTTTTGTTTGTCTGTGTCCTTTCCAAATGTGGAATGACTTTGTTTCTGCCACGTTCCTCCATATGTCTCAGAAATATGTAATTGATCCTTAGAATTTGAATTTGACTCCAAATGTGCTTTCACAACGGTCCTGCGGCTTACTTTTAATATTTCGTCTCGGATCACTCCATTTTTTAAAACTTAATTAGAAAATGATTTTTTTTTTTTTATCTATGGTTCGGGAAAATGATTTCACTGCTGTGTGGCCATTTCCAAAGTTCTAAAAAACTGTCACAACTTCAGAAAAGTGGAGAAGCAGTTTTTATTCACAACGTACTCATTTGCACTTGAAGCACATTTTGTAAATGGACATATTTCGGAACATTTATATCTGGAAGTGACAATTTTTTTTATCTGGTTTGGTGTAGAATAGAGTATACTTTGGTTGGGCAAATAATTTGGCTATAAAATTTAATTTTTGTTAGCACTATTATTTTTATCGCTTTAATTAACGTTGTTTTAGTGTTGCTATTTTGTTATTTACATTTTTGCTCATATCTTGGAACCAAAAATTCAAGAGGTAGCCGTAAGTAATCTTGGTAAAATTATACTTTAGGATGCCCTTTGGCGAACTTGGCTATTTTTTTGGCGCCATTCCTGTTCGTGCCGATTATAATGCTAACAGGTATGGTGGAACATTAAAAAATAACGCAACGTCCATTGGATTTTCAAAATTCTAAAAACGATAAACCAATCAGAGCCTCGACTGGATCTAAACCAATCAGAACACGATTCGATTTTCCATCTTGGGGATCAATCGCGATCACAACTTGTCAGAATCAAAGGGGCACCATAAAGTATAGTCTAACCTCTGATTCAATAGCAGCGAGTCTTCGCTTCGTGGCTCAACCTTTCGGCTTTCTGTATCATATATGAATAAGTAGTTCTGAACAGAACTGTATCAATGTACAAGAGCAACAAGAAATTTAAAAGTTACGAAATCATAATAGAAAATGAACAATAGAAATGAACACTATGAAAAATCAACAAGATGAGTGTTGCAATACGAAAGAATACAAATAATAAAAACTACATAATAGTATGGCAAAATTTAGCACAATTGAAAACAAAATTTAGTAAATGATTTGGGAAATACTTATTTTGCATGTGTTATAAGAGTTTATAATTTGCGTCTGGTCGTTTGTTTAGAAAATTCAATATCTTATTTTAAAAAGTTTTAATTGAGAAAAAACTTAATATTATCGAAAATGTGTTATTTAAAACTTATTACTTTCTAGAAATGTATATATTTCATTCGAAATTAATAGTTATTCATTCTACGGCCCTCGTGTTACACGTTTACGTTTTCGAGCAGACGTGAAAAGGTGTCGTGGCGCATTGTTTACATTGTTAAAACATTTATAACTTAAAATTATAGAATTGGATCAATTGTCATGCATGATGTAGAGAATGATTCATATTTATTATAGCTGAGATTCTCAACCACTGTGCTGCGGCATATTTTTGATTCACAAACACTACCACGGAAAAAAATTTTTGTCACGCCTAATTCTTAGTGTGCCGCCAAATTTTAGAAATGCATATAGTAAAAATTATAATGTTTTTTTTTTTATTACGAGTAAAGTTTGTTTAAATCAAAGAAAAATACATTATATTAGGTTGGGGAAAAAGAAATCCATTATTTTTACTTGAACTTTTTGTAACTTCTTTCAGATTCGCTTTGTAAAAAGGTTTAAAACAGTTTTCAGGCTGTATCCCAGTGTACTGTACGCTATTAAAACAAGATGGCGGACAAGGAGCGTACCGTTCACTG
>JAPDSC010140120.1:29383-98400 GCA_026290005.1 Latrodectus geometricus
TTAAAACAAGATGGCGGACAAGGAGCGTACCGTTCACTGGGAATTAACCCAGTCTTCATGTAGAATTTTAGGTCTTGTGCGAAGCTACGACTGCTGACATGCTGTCAAGTTTGATAATTTTTGATATTTTATAGATATTCTCGACGATGTTGTATCCATGCGAGGTGCATCTTTAGCATCCAAATACCCAAACGGAATCGACGAAACCAAAATTGTGGGTAACTGGTTCTTATAGTCATATATAGGACGATAAACACCTTTCACAATTTTAGCCACCTGGTTAGCATTTTCGCCATTATAAAAGAAAAACTAAAATGTATCGCATTTTCTGTTTGTTGTCTTCTATTTTTAAAACCTTGTACTCATAACTGAATTAATCAAACAAAAAACCGCAAAAGAATATTTTAGTGTCAAATGTCACCTTTCCAATGAGCATAAATTTGAAATTGTTTGATAGATACTTCACGAGATAGCGATCACTACAGACGTCAACCGAAAAAATAATAGATAACTTTTTCCCCAAACTAATATAAGAAAATTTTGTGTTTTTTACTCTTAAATACTCTATTTTTTACAGTTAAAAGCTGTTTTTATCTTCGATACCTATGAATCTTTCGGAAAATAAAATATTTGCCTGATGTGAAGAAATTTCAAGTGTTCCCAGTATCTCCAATTACAATTTTCTACATCTTATTGGTGTGAATTCGGATTTTCAATATTGACCGACATAAAAACGATATGAGAGTAGCATTGTCATTTTTGCGGCTAAATATAAGTGGAATGATCAAAACACATGAAGCTCCAATTTCTTACTAAAAGTATCCTTATTATTACATTCTAATGAATCCCTTAAGAAACGTACTGTTGATTTTGTAGTGCATATTACTTTATTTTACATTCAAAATTATTATCATTAACTATTTTACACCGTGCTTCATAGGTATATAAGTAAATAATTTCTAAACATATCTGTTTCTTTGGGTGCCACCACATTTTAAAATTTTTAAAAATATGCCCTGAAAAAAAATAGAGAATTATTATATTATAGATTAAAGAAGATTCCAATTTTATTTATTTATTTTATTTTTTGTCGATTATGTACATTTTGATAATTTATTAACCCAATGCACTTGTCAAACTACGACTGAAATGGTGTTGTAGTAGAAACGATACCTAAATCATTTGTACTTGCTGGTTTTATTTAAGACGATACCATAATTGAGAAAGACAACATTACCTTGAATATACATAAGATACTCAACCATGAACTTTGACGAAGAAACCCACCGTTGTCCAAGATTTTATTTCTGAACTTTTCGAAAAAGAATTCAGATGCAATTTGCTTCTAAGGAGTATCAGACAATTAAATCATTGAGAACAATTATGAATAAGAGTAGGAAAGAGCTTTTAAATATCAAACTAGAAAATGACGTTCAAATAAATGACGAAAAAGAATGAGGGACTCTTTTTAACCCATCTTTGCATAATGGTGGAAATTTCCATCGTAACCTATAATGCCCAAAAATTATAAAAGAACAAGTTCACTTTAAGTGGATCGTATTTGGATACCTTTTTAATGTCCATTGCATAAAAAGAAACATAGCTGTCAAAAATAAACAAGTGTCATTATCAGTGCTTAAAGTTGTCTCATTCCGCTGTTTGTTGTAGTTGCAATAAACGTATGATTTCGTTTATAATTTTGTTTTATTATATTAGAGTTTCTATTGCTAAATATTGAAAATGAGTGGAAGAAAGGTTTGTAACGCGTGTTTCTGTTATTTTCCTCTTTTATTTCTATTTAGTACTAAGCTAATGATCTAACTTTGGATGATGATGGAAATTTTTAGCATATTGTTTTTTGCTAAATTTATACTATAAATATATACTAAGAATTTTTTAACCATTTTTCCTTTAATTTTGAACATGAATTATATCAACTTGATTAATTTCACCAATAAAAAAAAAAATCATGCAAAGAAGGGTTAAAAGAACAATAGCAAAATGCTATCTGGCATGTTTTTGGAAATAATAATTTTGAAGCAGAAAAAAAACTTGGTTTACTTTTCCGGGTTTTTCATCAATAGGCTGAATATATTTTCTAAAGTATGATTATTTTTATTAAATATGTGCATCTTATATATATATATATATATATATATACATATATATATATATATATATATATATATAGATAGATAGATATAGATATAGATATAGTTATCTTATTATAATGTATACTAAATTTTCTTTCGTAAAAGTACTTTATAAAGAGTTATAAAATTATATTAATTTCAATTTTTATCTATTTTATGAGTCCTTGCGAATTCTTGAAAACGAGTATCTGATCGCCGTGGCTTGCGATGAAAAGCTAAAGTAAATCTATTAAACTTTATTTAATAATATAATCTGTGTGTCTTAATTTAGCTATCATCAACGGCCAAGGTCATCTATGACATGACTACCGACTAATGGCTTATTATTTTGAAATATGTCATCATCGATGGTAAAGGTATGTGAAGATGCCCTATTTTAAGTTTTTTAGTTTACAATTCATAGCGCATGAGATTGTTAATAATTTAACAATATAGTTAATTATTTAACAATTCAATATAAATTTTTTTATTTATATTGAATGAATCCCATTGAAGCTGGAGCTCTTATAATCAACGCGAAATTTCGTCTCTATTATGAAGAATTTTTAAAATTATCTTATCATAAATCAGGTCACATGACTTTTTAAATACCATTCCCCAAAATGGAGACTACATTGTTAAAACTGAATGCGAGCTTTACCATTTCTTTGTGACTGAAACTGTCTTTCCATACATACGTTCAGCAACAATAGTTAGACGTTGCATTTCCAATTTTTGTGCGCACTTCTAGCGGTGGGTGTTTTCTATGTTCCATTATATTTGACACTTAAAAGTTCTTCTATGTGAATGTGTTTATGCGCATTTCATATGCTCCTTTATATTTGGCATTCAAACGTGTCCTACTATCTATGAAAAAACTTTTTTTTTACACGATGAATATCCAAAAAATATTGAAATATACTCAGAATAAATAGTTTATTTTGAATATTTTACATCTGTGCCGGTTGGTTTCTTGCATACGGGGGCTTAATGAAGAATCGAAAATTTAACTGCACCAATTATTATTTATCAAACATCCTTGGGAAAAGAACAGTTATAACCATATTTAGGTAAAATGCAAGGCATAATAAAAGAATATGCCCTAACACTAGGTCAGAGTTCCCCAAACTTTTTTGTGTCGTAGGCCCCTTGCCATGTTTTTCCGTGTTGGGTAGACCCCCTACATACCTGATATTGATTTCCTGTAAATTTCTAACTGTAGTAAAATTTAGTGTTAAAAACTTAAAGTAAAAACACATGTTAATTTATACATTTATTAATTGAATTTAAATTAAAACTACTTAAAATAAAATGTTGTATCTGTTATGTAAAATATACATAACATTAAATAAACATAAAATAAACTATAAATAAAATAAAATAAGCAATAAGTCAATATTTTTAGTGAGAAGGATGAACCTGATGCTTTAATAATAAATTATCAACATTTGGCGTCAATTTTGTAAGGGTTAATCTTAAATCTCCTTGGCAAAAGATGTCCAGTCTGTTTCTTTTTTTCGTTAGGAGATTGGTAACAGCGCTATATTGTAAATAATGTATATGTTTTGATATTATTTGATAGTATGATGTAAGTAAATAGGTACTATCAGTGTATATGTTGAGATCGAATATCGTGGACCCCCAAATTTTTTTTCGCTGATGTAGACCCCTTGCAGGTTGTCATAGACCCCTAGGGGCCGATATAGACTACTTTGGGAATCACTGCACTAGGTGAGGTAATTTTTCATATAAATTGCATAGGTTAAATTGTATTTTTAGTTTTAGACTGTTCATAAAAATTCTAGGAAAATTTAAATTTTAAAAAATTGCACACACACACACAATTTTATTTCGCCCAATCATTTTACTGATTTTATATACAATAATATTATGAAAAATTCTATTTGTTTTTATTGATTAAAAAATATTAATTTACGTTATAAATTAAAAATTTTTCCTTATATTTGAATCTTAAGATGTCCCTTACTCTGATTTATGCAGATAAACATGATTCAAATACAATATTTAATATTTTAATTGCAAAATTCTAATTGAGTAGCAATGACTATTTTCTTAATAGTTCATTGGGAAATTGAATAAAATCTTTCTAATTTCTAAAATAATTACTATTTTAGGAATTGCGCTACACTTTATGAGAATTTTTTTAATGTATTTAAAAATAATATTATATTATTTAAATAATTTTCATCTTTTATTAATTTAATCAGGAAAAAGGAGAAAAGAAAGCAAATAGAAAATTTCTATAATTATTGCGTCAGGCATTTGATTACTTTACTTACAATGAGCAAAATACTGCACAAAATATGTTAAGTATAAAAAAAGTCGGATCATTGTGATGAAGGATCAAAGAAAGTTAAGAATTTGTTTAATGACGAATTATTATTTAATATTAATTATTTATATTAATTATTTAATTAATTATCGATAGTTATAAAAGTATTCCGTGATGATAAATCTAGATGTTAAATTAATAATAATACATAATTTACTATCTGTCTTATAGATAATTAAAAATTAATTATTTTGTTATTCATATTATATTGTAATATATTTTTGAGTTAATATGAATTGAGGAAATCATAAAAAAGTATTAATTGACACATCTTTCAATTGTCAGAAAGTTTTCACGATGACAATAACTCACTCTTTTTCATTTATTATTTTTCATCTTGTTATCAAAAAGGAACAACTTTGATATAGCCCCCAAAAATTACGCGCCAAATCTGCCACTCCCTACGGACTTTTTAGGGTTGCTTTTTCTTATTTTGGTGTTGCTAATTTTGGTTTTTTCAGCTTTTAGGTTTTTACTGTTGTCAAATTTAGGAATTTCTTGTATTTTGTACCATTTTTTGAGTTTTTTTTTTAAAGTTTTTTTTTTTATTATTAATTATTTGTATTTAGCAAAAATCCCTCTTGGCAGGAAAAAAAGTCGCCAAATTTCCGATTTGGGGGGGTGTATCAAAGTAGTTCCATCAAAAATTGTTTTTTAATCGTTGGCGAATGTGATTCTGTATTTTTTTATAAAGTGAAATCATAACGTTATCATGGATGATACCATAATAATGTACTGTCGTAGAAGTAAAATTAAAAAATGAATATTTCATCTTACGTGAATAGATACGAACTCAATAACGTAAAAATTCATGTGTGCCTCAATTTATGTTTAGTTCTGGAATCCCTTACACAAAAGAAATAAGTATTAAAAAATATGTTCCCGCTAGGAAAAATGTATAATATCTTCTGACAGTTCATATTGATGAGCAAGAAAAAGTAATAAATAAATAAAATGAAATGAAAAGTCTTGAATTTCTTCCTCGGCGGAAAACGATATGCTTTCGAAGATTGCCTCTTCGAGAATTGTTGGATCGATAATAAATTCTTGCTTCCAGTGAGTACTGTCAGGTATACGAGCGATAGACTTCCACATTTATTGACTACTGTAGATCAACAAAAAAAATTCTTTCATATTAACTTCAAATATTTTAATCTTAGAAATCGAATGAAAATGTTATTGAATTTTTTATGCATTTTTTACGGCTGTAAAATTAGGTTATGTCGAAATAAGAATTTTTAAACAGTAAATAAACTTTGATTCACGTGGAATCCAAATTAAGTGCGTATATGATTGTAGGAAGAGTTCACACACACACACGCGCGCACGTAGCAAATGTGTTAACGCAGAACTTTTACATATTTACTGTTGCCACTAGAGGAAATAGAAATTACGTATCA
The DNA here is from genome assembly GCA_026290005.1 of Latrodectus geometricus. NCBI lineage: Eukaryota > Metazoa > Arthropoda > Arachnida > Araneae > Theridiidae > Latrodectus > Latrodectus geometricus. The sequence goes on from JAPDSC010140120.1 coordinate 35,269, forward strand.
ATATTTTTACAGACAACATTTGATACATGACTAAATAAATTATTTTCAATTAAAATTTATCATTCGATATCGATGACGAAGTTGTAAGAAATCTGACCTATTTTCATAAAGCATATAAATTTATCTGTGTAAGATATTTGGGGACTTAAAATTTTATTAAATTCCTTAATCAAGTTTCTTCCTTTTATCAAGATCTTTGGTTGCCGAATCAGTAGGTGACCACTTAGCTTTGGGTTCGACAGCTTATGTGGGTTAGACTTTCTTCTTGATTGTAGATGTCTGTTAAATCGTTGGCGTCGGAATAAATGAGGAGTTGCATTTCAGATATAATCTTGAGAGAAGAACAAACCAGCCAGCTCAGAGTTTTTGTTCTTTTACCCAACATTATTAAACTGTCAGTATATAATAAAACGAATAATTGTATGCATTTTAATTTATAAAATTGCATTTTGATAAATTTTAAAAATTTTATTTATAAATACGTATTGATATCGTCAGTAGTTCTATAATAGTACTGACAAATACATTAATACATGCCATCAAAAAATAACTTAGTCAATAAACGCGGCTTTTTTTCAATCAATGTAATCCCTATTATTTATATATTTGTAACCTGCCAATTAATGCTTGAATTTGAGTTTGTAAACAAGTATAGATTATTAATATTTACATGGTCACATTAATGTGATCACCTGTCAAAGGCCAAAATAACTACCTTTTGCAGAGCGAACTGCTGCGAGACGTACAGGAAAAGAGTCCTAAAGGTGTTCACCGGGATGCTTAGCCATGCCGACTACAGTGTCTTGGTCAGCTGAACTATATTACGTTAGTGAGGATCGATGCCGTGAACCACCCGATCGAGAATGGTCCCACTGATTCTCGATTGGGCTTAAGTCAGGAGAGAAAGGTAACCTCATACTGGTGTTCTTCGAACCACTCACGTACTCTGCCGTTTGTATGACACTTCACATTGTCCTGCTGGTATTTGTCATCATCTTGAGGAAAAAACGATGCGCATATAGGGGTGGACATAGTTCGCCATGACAGATGCACATTTGTATTTATCCAAAATGCCTTCGACAATGATGAGTGAACCCAGAGAATGGCAGGAAAACATTCCCCAGACCATAATGTTCCAGCTTGGACCGTTCCGTCAGTGGTTGCAGAGTGTTTGCTTTCAGAGATTTCACGTTGTGTATGCTAACATCCATTGTGCTCGATGGAGCATGATGATTCGTTGGAAAACTCTACTTGTCACCACTTGGTGAACGCCCAGTTTGGTACACACGTGTAAATTCCAGCCCTATGAACAGCAGTCAGATAGAACATACACCAGGAGTTCTCTTCAGAGTCCCAGACGCAGCAGTGTTCACAAAACAATATGAGAGACTGTTGATAACTCTTTGGTTCATCTGGGCTGTCAGTTGCTCAACGGGGACACGTCTATTCACTCGAACGCATCTCCGCAGCCATCGTTCTACTTGGTCATTTATGGCCCGCCTGTGCCACGTCGCTGATTTTGGATAGTCTCAATTTGCCGTGCACTTGTACCACGGTGGCACGCGAACAATTCATGAATTTAGCTACTTCGGAAATCTTTTTCTCACGGCTACGAAAATCTTTAGGACGTCTGATGAATCGCTTCATTACGATTGCAATGTTTTCCGAAGCCCTCAAACACCCTTTATATTCGCACTGTGTTGCCACCTGCCTTCTGTCACCTTGAGTACGTGTCAAAAGTACGTGGTGGTCACATTAATGTGACTGGATTGTGTCATTGTAAGTCAATCTGTTTTAATAAAACCATGTAAATATCAAGGAATAGTTATAAAATCGGAAAATTTTTTACAGTATATGCGTAAAAAACTTTTTATTCTATTAAACTACTTACAGTTTTTGTAATTCGTTTATTGCTGCCACTGTCTGTCAGTTGTAATCGTGAACCAATGTTGAGTGATGAAGTCGAAATACGAGTTATTTTCCATATTTTCGAATCATTCGCTTAATGGAATTGCCTTTAATTACAAAGCATACAGTCATTGATTTATCAGTCACAGGGACTATAAAATCAACAACATTTTGGAATCAAATGTACGTGTCCATTTGCTTATAGTATAGATCAGCGTTTCCCAACCTTTTTTGTGCCATGCCCCACTATCAAAGTTAATTCATCTATTTGCTCTGCAAATTTTCTTGTTTTCAGCTCTTCAACTAGTTGTTTTTCAATATCTTCCCTCACTTCGTCTATTCTTTTGCAAAACAGTATTGTTGTCAAGTGACACAGCTTTTACATCTTTGTCATCGTTTTCAAGAACCATTTTAAGAAATGTTGATATTGACGGTTTTATTAATAATTTCTCTCCTATACTATTGTTTTCCCCCCAGATTTAGCGATGAATAAAAAAATTTGATAACTAGCCTAAAGAATACGATTATAAGTTGAAGCGTGAGCAGTAAATAGAGACTTTATTGTTTTCCTTTTTTCAAAATTTTTCTTTAAAATGTGAAAGTAATTCAAATCTGAATTAATATAAGCATTATGTTTTGCCTATAAATGCTCCTCGAGACGGACTCGTTACATTGATCCTTTCTTGCTTGCACCGTTTATTTTAATATGGGCTGAGAGAAATATATATAACATCAATTAAAAACTAAATGTATTTGTTAAAATTAATTTAATGTGACATAGAGTAAACGCATACTAAAAAATGCACATTTATTTAAATGTATATAACTTATTTACCATACTATCACGTTAAAATAACATATTTTTTGACATATATCGTGTCGAGTCCATTTTCGAATCGCCCCTTAACAATCAAATTTGCCCCCGTGTGGGGGGGGGCGTGGGCCCCCCATTGGGAAACACTGGTATAGATAGTGCTGCTCTCAAATATCGCTCCTTTTTAATATACAGTTCATTCGATTTTAGTACTTTTTTATTATATTTATTACAGTATTTATAAGAAATATTTACTGTTATATTCATCATTACAAGCTTCAATATTTTTAGTTAAATAAGGATATTCAAATTTTCATTATAATGGTTCGATTTTATTATGTCTCCGTTGTGTACTGGCGATAACTCGGAATTGAGGTGCCTACAACTGATGTTCCTTATAGGAATACAATCTTGATCATGGTATGCCTTTCCTTTAAAAATAGGAGAATGCTTCTCGATTTTTTTGATAACGAATTTTCGTTTTGTTTCCTGTCTAATTCGGTAAAAGTTTACAAACGGGTTACACCTTGATTTTTTGACACCAAGTCCAAAATGTCGAACCCCTAAAGTACGTTAGTAAAAGCGATGGAAATACCAGGATTACCATAAATTAAATTTTATCACCAATATATATCGCCAAATTGTTCATTAAAAAAAAAAAAAAAAAGATACCGTTGCTAAACAGAACGCTCAAATTCATATCCTGTGTAACAATACGAGATTTAAAATTAGGTAGTTTACGAAAATACTAAATACAACTGTAATTTTAATCAAATTAAAATTAAGCATATAACAATTTAAATTTCACTAAAAATATTTCATGATATTTAAATCATAATAAATTATTATGTATACTGCAATCTTGTCCCATACCTTAGTTTTTCTTAATTATATCTTTTACACTACACAGTTTTGCTTAACTAAAGTATTACTTTATTTTTAATGTTTAATGATTTATTATGAAAAACAAAAATTGAAATTACTTTAAAATCACTTCAGAATTTTTGTTATTATATTGCAGAAAATGTTGCAATTGCCTATTAAGAAATCAACAACTTATTTTAATGATGCTTAAAATAAAATATCTACAATGAAAAATAAATTTCTATAATAATTTCCATTTTTACTTTTACATAGTTTAAATTTTAAAATAAAATCTATGTCATATTTATGAAATAGCTTTATCTCTTGGCCTTCTTTTATTGCGAGGTAATACATATCATTCAGTATCTAATTTAGGAATTTTTATTCAATTGGTTAAAACACATGTAAAATGGGCATTTCTTAAAAGCTTATGAAATATTAAAAAATAATTTGCAATGAAAATATGACTGAAATAAATAAATATATTTCAGAAATATTTGCTTTGTATGTATTTTTGTTCTTCTCTAAAATTTTTAGATTGAAAATAAATATAAAATGGATTTCAAAATAAATTGATAAATTGCAGTGTATGATGTCTGTATATATTTAACATCTTTACAATTAACAGAATATTAATACTTAAACCCAAAAAGTCAAACTTTTCTCTCAAAATATCTCGTATTATTATAACAGTTAAAATTATTCTTCTGTTGGTAGAATAACGCACATTTTTTACATAACAATGGTATTTTAATTTTAATTACAATTTTTAAGAAAATTATTAAAAGGTTAATAAAAAATCTGGATTATTTGAAGGACTTTTTTCATTATTTGAAATCTTTTGAATATTTTAGTTTCGTGATAATTACTATTAGATTTTTTCTTTTATTCATTATATTCTTTACTTTTAATTTTTTATATTTTGATATAACAGTAATTAAAAACAAATTAAGGAATTTCTCCTGGGGAATGTTATTACCAAAGAAAGGTAGCAGTATGTGACTAAAGGTTCTTCATAGATAAATTATAAATGTATTTTTTTACAAATTTTTTTTATAATTTTATTCATTTTATTTTTTTTAGGACAAATGCTCATTCACTGGTTGTGTTCTGCTTTTCCGGATGATCATTATCTCCGGTTTTTGCTTTCCAAACAGGATCTCAAAATCCTTGCTGCTCAATTCTGTACGAATCTCCTGGCTGCTGGTGTCCTGAGGCAGATTGAAGATGAAAATGCTCCATTGGCCAATTTGTTTCGTGTGAGTTGAAGTGTTTGAATGCTTACTTGTACCTTATTTCCATCTACATTTACAGCTAATCACACTTATTATGTAAACCATTACATAGTTGTTTTCTTTGAACATATGTAGGAGAATCAATCTTTTTTTTTACACTTCTTCTCTTTGAATGTCTGATTTAATTCTTTACATTCTAGTCACTGTAATCGCCTTGCTTAACACCAGTTTTTATATAACTCATTTGAATCTGCATTTTTTAAAGGCAATGATTAATTAGATTATGTAGATCTGTAGTTGATTATTGGTTAGTGATCTATAGTGATTAGTTAGATCATGCAATATCTTTGCCGCAGTTTTATATAATCCATCATACCAGTTTTTTAATTTGGTAATATTTTAGGTGGAGTTCCTTGTTTATCTTTCAATCTGGTTCTTATGATATCTTAGTGATGGAGGAAAAATAAGAATTTTGTACAAAATGCTATTTTGGCAACCCTAATATTTACGTCATTGTGAAGAAATTAGAACATTTTGTTCTACATTTTAATAATATTAGATATTATATAATATTTTATTATTATATAATATTTAAATCTTAATGTGTCAAAAATATGTTTATGCTTTTTATTATCAAATTTAAGTTTATAATTCAGATGTATAAGCTTTTTCATAAATTTATTATCTCACAATTATGACATATTCATGGAATTGAATCAAATTACGTCAACTTAGCAACATTTTTTTCTCTCCAAAAAAATTCAAAAATTGGCATGATGGATTATATGACATCTGTGCCATATCTTTATTAGTATTATGTGTTGGGATTATAGAACAAGCAATATATTACCAAGATATTTGTAGAGTTGTACTTCTAGAAAAGAAAGGCAGCAGAGTTAATAAGGAAAAATATTTAAACAATATTGTTAACTTAAACTTGTCAGATGATTTCCAGATAAAAGTATCCTTATTTTTAATGTTTAGACATAAAATTTGCAAATACAAATTTTTAATGCACAGGAGTTTCCATGTTACTCATCCTTCCCATTAACTAGAATTCAGACAATTAATGTTATTAAAATAATTTGTTATTTTAAAACTTTCTAAGATCAAATTGTTATTTCATGCTATATTCCTTTGATTATGTTAATGTGAAATATTTATGGCTGTAACAGGTTTACAAAACTACAAATCTCTAAACATTACTTGTATGTAATTGTAACAGGTCTGAAATACTCAGATTTTAAAGAAAAATTACACAATTTAGGGATATTATTCATTAAAAATGGCATTTCTAATTATTTAGCAACTTGGTGACATTTTGGCAAAAAATATTTCTTGAAAATCCTATTATTAGAGATCTGAGACCTAAGAGATTAAGTGTGAGATTGAAGATCTAAGAAATTAAGTGAAATAGCCCAGAACTTTTCAGAAACCTTGTGAAACTCTTAGATTTTCATGTCAAATCAGGTATAAATACCGCCGCCCAGCCTAGAAGCATTAGTGAAGATGGTTAGTCTCGAATGTTATTATAGGGCATAAAAGCTGTTGGCTGTCTGAGGTATTAGAGACTTCTGTATTTGGAAAGCTGTTTCTTACTCTATTAGCTGAGTTGGAGCTGTGTAATTGTGACTTTTGCAGCTGTAATTTCCATAATCTTGTTGAAATTACTACGAAGAAAATTCTTGTGATTTTTAAGGGATTGTTTTATCGACTCTCAATCAATACGAACTTCAAAGTGCCATACAATATATACATAAATGCTGATATTCAAAGCACTATAATTTCGTTAGTTTTTTATTTTTGATGAATGCTAGTGTATAAAAAATGATCTATTGGATTAACACTTGAGTAATTGATAGCTATTTGTTTTCTTCTGTATCATTTTGACACAGGAATTTAAATATGTGTTGTCCAAAACCTAAGCAAATGTAAACATCAGACCTTTAGTTCTTCTAATTTCCTTCTTATCTATTAGTTATATAGTGGTATCAAGGTATTGTTTCTCTACTTGACGATGCTTCTAACAACGGAAATGAATGCCAACTCTTTATGAAAATATAAAGAGATACCTTTTGAACCTTCTGAATTCTTTTCATAGATTGCATTGAAATTACACCACAAGATTAGTACAAACAAGATAATTTTTAATCTAACAGATTTCAACTTGTATGGTATTTATTGGAAAATTGAGATTTGTATCAAGTATTTGAATCTAATATTTTTTTAGCTTTTCCTATTTTATTTTATCAATATTTATTTATCAATTCATATCTTAGCAATATTTCTAATTAAATAATTATTTTATAATCCTTTGGAAACGTCAATGATTTCAATTTAAAATGTTAATTAATTCATTGCTTTTAGATTCCATAAAATGTAAATAGTTTAACTATTTTAAACATTCATTTCAATCAATATAGCACTGCTTAATACATTTTACATGGAAAAAGAGAAAATTATAAATAAAAACTATAAAATGATATAAATTTTAAACATTAACTTTGATTAATATAAATTTAGCATTACAAATTATGTCCTTTTAAAAAAATATCTTTATATTTTTAAAAACATTATGTGAAAAAATGAACTTTTATAATAAATTTCACTTGAGTAAAAATTCCTTTGGCTTCAAAGGTACATTAAATTTTAATCATAGCCTGGGAGTTGTTAATTGGGATAATTATTCTCAAATAATAGTTTAAAGACGGCATAGAAAAAATCATGTTTTAACTTAATTTTAAAATTTGAATTTTTTCATTAGTAAGTTTCAAAAAAACTCATGGTAAAAAAACAGAAAATTGATATGTGATATTTTAAGAATAAACAAAATATTGTGTTTTCCTAATGAGAGTTTATCATTAAATAATTAAGAATTAACTGCAGATGCACTGAAATGTAGGAAGTAAGTAAATGGCATATCACTAAATGATATGTAAGTGGTGCTTCTCTGTAATCATGAGAGAAAGAAAGGATAGCTTTTACTAATATTCTACTAATCGCTTGTTTTTCTAAAAGAGCAAAAATAGTTTCCCTTTTGTATCTTTTAAAAATTTTCTTTTATATTTTTAGCCAGATTTAATGTACTACTGGACTCATTCAGAATCGCAAACCTCGAGTGCACCACCTCCAGGAAAATTATCTCCAACTGTGTGGCCCACTCCAACAATTCCAGAAGTACCTGAACATAGGCAATATTCTGACAGTGGTAAATTTATACTTAGCAGCTTTGTTTAGAATTGAAAATAAATTTTTTTAGTCTAGATTGTAATTGAATATATTTTAAATATTTTTGATAAGCATTTAAATTAAAAAATTTTTTTATATATTTTAGATTTAATTTTTTTTTCATTAAATTTTTTTTTATTAATATTTTTTTAAAATTGCTTTATATATTTTTGATTTAAATTAGTTGAAAAGAGAGAGATATAAATAGAGAAATAATTTACTCTTTTTCTTTAAATAATAAAGCAAACACCCTGTTCTAATAAGTTTTTTTAATAATAAAATTCTTAACTTGCATTAATATTTCTGGGCTTTTGAAATATTTTCTCAAGTTTATGTATTTTTTTGTTATATATGAGTTTATGCTTTGTTTGATAAAATTATGAACAATCATAAGAAAATTCTGGATTTATCATTTAAAAGATTCAAAATGCATGACAAAGACTGATAAATTTGTAATAGGATTACTTGGAGCTAATTTTACTACATTATACTTTACAATATCATGTGCAATTTTCATTTGTTCCTTATATTTTCTTTATAATTCAGACTTAATGTATTTTAAAAATTAAAGCTATTATTTAGAAAAATACCTTTATTTTATTTGTTTATTAATATTATTATATTAAATAGCTTCTGATATATTTATGTATCAGCTTAATCGCATTCTGGAAATTTTGAAACTATATTTCGATTTTGAAAACTCTTGTGTCATTATCTTTTTGCTATTTCTTGCCTGTTTAGATTTAGGTTGTTCCTTATGGCTTGGTCAATATCATCTTCTCTAACATATGATGGCCATTACTCCTAGTATGATCTTGGCAGGCTTTGTCTCCTTCCTTAAATTAACAAAACTTTCAAGGACATGTATTTTCATTTATTGCATCCTCTCCATAAACTTAGCAAAGATTGCAGCTGCTGTACTCTTTTTATCAAACTTAAATAATAATTTCTCATATGCTGTTTCTCGTTTTCTCAGTTATACATTCTGAGGTTTTTCTGAGATGATTACGTTAGACACGTTTGTTTGGGTGATGATTCCAGTCATTAAAACATAATGTACTGCCATTACAAATTTCCATATCAAAAAACATATAAAGTTTCACTTTTTATCCAATGTTTTTTAGATCATTGTTTGTTATAATTAAAGGATTTATAATTTTTACAGGGAAATGTATATCAGAACTGCAAAATGTTATTTTAAACATGAAAAAAGAGCATAGAGAAACTGTTGAGAGAATCCAGGTTTGTAATATTTATAGAATTTACCTTATGCCATGATAATTTTGATGTCTCTTTTGATTATACCTTCTCAATTGCAGAAGGAACGAGAGATTTCTCTTTTCAATCTTCGAGGAGAACAAGCTTCCAAGATGAATGAATATGAAAAGAAAGTTGCTCGCCTGGAGCGAGAAGTTGAGAAATATCAAACGCTTGCAGCAATTGAAGAGTTGACAAGGAAGGCAAAAAGAGATCTGGACACAAGCCCACTCTCTCCTTCATTGGATTTAAAGTCATTTCTATCATCCACTCCTCCTGTCTCTGAATCTTTAGTGCCACGATCTCGTTATTGCCAAACAGAACCATTTTATTTAACTTCTGTATCAGTTCAGACAGACTCATCAACAATGATAGATGCTGGATCATCTCCAATTAAAGAGCTACTGTCTGGATTAGGTCAGAAATTAGTGAAGCCTCTTATTCAAACAGTATCGCCTCTACCTCAGCAAACTGTTGCTGATAATGAGTTAATACAAACTGTTGAAAATACCACTTCTGTGGACCACTCTTCCATAGAAAAATTAGAATCTAATGCAACTAGTGTTCCTTCACCATCAACTCTGCCTTCATCACTTGGTAGTTGCCAAGGTACAATTTTCTCTTTAACTTATAAATTTTTAATCCTAATTTTCTTTTCTTTTTGGTTTAATTAAGGTTTATAGAGTCAAATAAATAAATGTAATTAATTTATTAGTATATTCTCATTTTTTAATCTTTGTGTTCTATCTTTTGTTCAATAGATCTAATTATAACAATGTATAAATTAAAATTGTATGTTTTAACAGATGATTAATTTTATGCAAATTACAATGAAATCTAATGAATATTTATATACAATAACATATATACATTATTGTATATATGTTAATTTCTTTAATTATGAAATAGAATCAAGATGTGTTTTCTAGAAATAAAGTTATTTTACCAATATTTTTAACCTTTCAAAAAAATTTTGTTTCAACTGTTAATTTTTTTCATATAAAATGGCTTTATATATTATTTGAAAAAATTAAAATTATTATCAAAACTGAAATATATTTTATTCTAGATTTTCAAAAATAAATGTATATGTTTTCAAACAATGAAATGATATCAATTTATGTTCATTGAAAATTTCATGAAATTTTTTTGTATATTGCACTGATAAAGATTGTATTTGTAAAGAAGTTACTTTGGCATTACATATTTCCTATGAATAATTTATTTTAAAAGTTACAATATGTAATAAAAATTGAAATTATTCATTTTTAAATGCTAAAACAGATATTGTAAAAGTACCAATAATATAATTTTATTATATTGAATTGTTTAAAATATTTTTTAATAGTTTACAGAAAAGGGTCAATTAGTGAACTTAAAACTTTGTATATAAATAGTGTATCAATAAAATCGTTGTATAATAATAAGTATAATAATTGTAGACATTTTTAAATTAGACTTATTACTCAAAAGTAAACAATTTAAAAAAATGAAACTGCCAATTTTTTCAATTTCTTTTTTTCCAGATAAAATTAGAGTTTTATTTCGTTTTTAACAACTGAGTAACTGTTTCATATTGTTTTGTGATAAAATTAATGAATACAAAAAAAAGTAAAGAAAAAATTTCCCACTTATCACTGCTGCAGCTCCTCTTCACCTGAAAGTAATTTATTTTTAATAAAGACTGCAAATGTAAAATAAAACCTCATATTTGAAGATATCATAGTAAGAAATGTATGCTAGAAAAATGTTTAGTTTAAGTTAAACTTGCAGGGCTCGGAGTTGTCCTGATATTCCTGAAGTTCCTGATTTTTTAAAAAACGTCCTGAAATGTCCTTATTTTTTAAAATAAATCCTGGAATTCCTTAATTTTTTATTACATTCCTTTGAAAGTTTAATTTCAATTAATAATTTTATATTTTTCAGTTGTAAATTTTTCTTTCAGTGGAATATATTTTTTCTTTTAACTGCTTTCTATGCAAAAAGAAAGAGAAAAATTTCCCCCTTTTTTGTTCTCTTTCAAACCGGAAATAGGGTTGCCATACATTTGTCTCCGCCTCGTTTTCAGCCATTGCTCACGCATGTCTGAAGTCAAAAAAATTTAGGTTTGGGTTTACCATTAAATTCTATTTTGTGACTTTACAGACAAAGATTCTGGTTTTAGTAGTGCACAACTATTTGCAATGATATCGAAATTGTGAGAATTATTGGCTTACGTTTATGCGCATGCTTGAAATGCTTATCGCGCCATTTTGAAAGTTTTTGATGGGTGTTTTGAAAAATGTTTAACAATACACAAGAGAGAGAGTAGAGTTTTTATAGATAAAGATTATATATATTTACAAAAGAGTAGCAAATTTAAATGCAATTTTGTATCTTAAAAATATGAAATAATGTTCAAACTCTACATAAGGTAATTTTATCACATTTTAGTGAATTGAGATTAGGATTATAATATAAAATTAGCAGATTTGATATTGAGCATTAAACGATATTAATAGGAATGGAATTTTCATACCCAGTGATCAAAGGGGATTCAAACATTAACATGAGCTCTACCTGTTAAGAATTAGTAAATTTATCTCCTCACTTTACATAATAACACACAAAATGCATTTATTGCTTTATTTACGTTTCTTTTTTTATCAATATGTGCTTGAAATTGCTTTGTGTTCTTATTGGAAATTTATATTTTTCATGTGGGTGAAATTTCAAGATTATTTTCCTACGTAATTTTAATTCGTCTAGATGTGTTTTCTTTACCTCATTACTAAATTTGTATGTAAAATACTTAGACACTTACGTGTCCATTCAGTAAGATTATTATGCTTATTTAGGAGAGTAATGTATCATTTTCTATATTATGATATTGTTCAATGATTGCTATTGTTTAGTAACTATACATTTTAAGACCTATATAATTAATTCAAAGCTCTTTTTTGTGCAATTTTAATAAGCAAGACCCAACACATTAACAATTGATGAAGCTAAAACCAATCATTCTCCAAAACAAAACTGACAAAACACTAAAGAATTTTTACCTTTCTATCGACATCAATGTTTAATGCTTGACAATGACTAATACTTGACTTGCTGCATAAAATTATTAAAACTTTTGGATGATGCAACTAAAAAAATAGCATGTGCTATCAGTGATGATAATATGAGTGATGTGAAAGTTGGACGAATGATGCTGTCTGCTGCTAATGCAGAGATTGCATCTGTGAATGATAAATTAAAAAAGTGCAGTATTAAGTTATTGGAATTAAATGCTAATGCATCCAGTTCAAAATGAACATTATTCAATTATACATAAATTAACTGTTAATTTAAAGCATTTATCATGTAACTTATTAATTTTCAGAAAATGTTCAGTATAAAAAGTTTAAATTTCTGTATTATTTTTCATATTGTTGTATTAAAAATTAAAAAACTCAGAATTTATTAAATAGTTTATTCCTTTCTAAAATGTGTTTTATGCATAAAACAGAAATTAATATGTAAAAGTGTGAGAATCGAAAGCACTTAGACACAACATCCGGCCACACCTTCCTCCCCTCCTCTTCGAGACCAAAACAAAAGGTTAACGGAATGATTACAGAGAGGGGTATGAAACAGAGTGTACATGTCTCTGGAACTTGCAACTTCTGTTTTGGGTGTCCTAAGCCATTAGGATCGATATGATTTGGAGACGTCAGTCTCATAATAATCTATTTGTTTAGGCTTCTTAAGACATCTTATATAAGGGATATATTATTGGAGACGTCAGTCTCAATATTTACGAATATTTAATTGTTTGGGCTACTTTAGCCAGCTTCATTAGTTAATTATGTGTGTAAGAGACGCGATTCTCAAAAATATATCTATCGGCTTCTCAAGTCATGTGATTGATTTCAAATGCTTGTTTTGTGTTGTGATGCTCTAAAAAAATTAATTAAAATTAGCATCTGTAATTTTCTTCGCAATTATTTCACCCGAACCTATGCACTCTGATTTACCATTATCGGATTACCAATTCAAAATAGAACATTGGGAACTTTACTAAAAGTAACATTGGTTTTCTTTAATTATTGAAATATGTCCTGAAAAATGTCCTGATATTTCTTGAAAATCGTGTCCTGAAAAAAAAAATTCTGTACTCCGACCCCTGAAACTTGTTTATATTAAATTAAATATGTTAGGGCAATTATGCAGTCCAAGCCTTGCAAATCGTGAACTTGCTGGTGATTTTGTAGGCCATTGTCTGATAGTTCCTTAAGTGGAAAAGTACCAAAGAGTTTTAAGAAAATTAGCTACTTTGGTTATTTAAAAAAAAAAAAAAAAAAAAAAAAGAAAGAAAAGTACAGTAGAGTGGAATATGTTTTGCTTATTATTATATTCAATATTAAAATTGAACATTAGAAACTATACACGTGTAAAGTAAGATTTACTTTTTTCGAGGACTTTTTATTGTTTCTGGACCCCATTTACATGCAGCTTAAGAAAATAAGCAGCAATACTACATCAATCTTTCCCTTTTCAACATGTTTGGAGTCTACAGTAAACTAGGTCTAAATCAAATTAGTGCTCTACTATATGTCTGCTTTTGATTGATCTTTGCTATATTAAAATGTAACTTTAATATAGTATAAATCAATCAAAGCAGTATTGTTGTTCAAAAGTGGCTATGATAGAACCTGATAGTCTTCTATCAAAAAAGCCATTTATTAGTAGCCATTATGTCATGTAAATAATATGTCCATTTTGAATAATTAATGTTTTTCTAAATCACCTTTTTTTCTCATTTTTATAAATAAAATAATAATTAATGTACTCTTTTGAATCTAACATTTTTCACCTTAAATTTTTATTTACCAAACCTGTAAAAAATACTTTTTATTTTGTTATATATTAAATTCATTATTGGTAAACAAACAGCTTAGTAGTTTATTTGTAAATACTACAACATATAAACAGTTTTCTTATTTAAATTTCATTTCTAAGTGTGGAATCCTTTGTTTCATATATTCTCTTAAAAAGTTAAGTTTTTTCTTGTGGTAATTCATAATATTTTTTTATTCTGAACTTTTATATCTTTCTTGAAGTTGGTTTTTGGTAAGCATGAATAATTTTTTTGAAGTAATGAATTTCTCTTTTTTGATTATTATAAATTTTAATTTGCATAAAAATTTTTAATTCTCTGGTGGAACTTATCTTAAAATATAAAAAATTCTTAAAACATAAATAGAAGAAAAATGAAAAATTTCAAAACTGTCTGTTTTATAACTCTTGAAATAAAAATTACATATCTTCTAGCATAACATATAAACAGCCATCTTGTCTTAATGTTACTTTAAATATTTAGTTCTGCTGATAAGTTTTTAATTTCTTACTCATTTTTGTTTCTTTATTCCCATAAATTTGCCTAACTTCCGAGTTTTGAAACTTTTTATTCATATTCTTCAATTTGATTGTGAGAGAAAATCATTTTCAAATCTGGATTTTCATGAGCCAAATATGTCATGTTTTCTTGTTGCCTGTGACTGAATATTTCCGTTATCAGAGAAGGGCTTTTTTTTAATTTGAAAATGTATATTTTATAAAATAAAAAGTATAATTATATCTATAATTATTAATAATAACATGATCTAATGTGTTTCAGCAACAGAAATTTCATCAGTTCCTGTAAATAGTGCAATATCTACACCACCTCCTCCACCTCCTTTGCCATGTGGAAGCAGCATACTACCACCACCTCCTCCTCCTCCACCACCTTCTCAATTACCTCCACTAAGTGGTATTCCTCCTCCACCTCCCCCACCACCACTTTTAACTGGTAGTGGAATACCTCCTCCCCCACCTTTACCACCTATTGGTGGCATACCAACTCCACCTCCTCCACCGCCTATAGGCGGGATACCACCGCCTCCACCTCCCCCTCCTCCTATATTAGGTGGGATACCACTGCCTCCACCTCCACCCCCTCCTATATTAGGTGGAATTCCTCCACCACCACCTCCACCCATGAGTGGAATGCCTCCACCCCCACCTCCACTAATGAGTGGAATGCCACCGCCTCCACCACTACCTCATGGAGCTTCTGCTGGCAGTGTACCTATATCTCCTTCACCATTGCCACCTCCACCACCTGGTGGATGGTATGGAGCTTATCAAACAGGTAACTCAGTATAATTTTTAAAAAGCCATTTATAATATATTTTTCTTTTCAGTGCAATCCTAAGAGCTGAATTTAAATATTATAAATGTTTTTGTGTACTTGAGGCAGTTCTGAAACTGAACTTCTTTAAAAACATATGAGTGCTTCTGCCACATGTGTTAATACTTATATACACACATACTTAAGGAGGAAATTGATTTGGATTATATATATAATATAGACAATTAATAGTGTTTCATTATTTTAACTGCCTTATAAGGTCATTTTATATGAGCATCCTAGAACTTGTTTTGAATTACAGGGCACACAAATAATGATTTTTATAATGCAACTTATATGAAACGTTAACTAAATTGTACAACATTATAAAAACATGTTATTTATATATTAGTAACATTCAAACAAAGTTACATTTTTCAAATAACTTAGTATTTAATATTCTTGAATTATGGCTCTTTTAGAACATTAATAATGTTAACACTTTATTTTTACTTTAGTTATATCTTTTGCCTGGAGCATTATGAAGGATGAAATTAAAAATTGTTTTCATCACATTTAACAATATAAAGCATTATCATAATATTCAATTGTTGTTACTGTCATGGTTGTTTAGCTTTAAACAAAATGTTTTTTAAATTCCAACTTTTCATATTGGGGTCTAAAACCACAAACTTTAATGCTGAAATTGAAGCCATAAAATGGCCACTGTGAATCTTCTTGGACTGAGCACTCCACTTAAGAAAGTTGTCTTTTTTATCGACTCCCAGTCTGCTATTGTGACAATCACTTCATACTCAATAAGTGATTCATTTCATGTAAAAGAAGTAAAATTACTCTTTAATCATGCCATTTCCGTCGGATGGGAGGTTGTTCTCCAGTGAATACTCAGCCATTATAATATCTATGGGAACAAAAAAGCAGATGACCTTACAAAAAATTTATGTAAACTGCAGCAACCTGATTTTATTCCAACAAATCTGCAATCTAATTAAAAACAAACTTTTCAAGGCCCTTCATAATTCATATAGCAAAACTACTAAAGATGAGGCTTGGGGTTCCCTGATGAACTCTCCTCTCCCCATGTGCCCTCCATGCTCCATTTTCACAGCCAATTTCAGAATTTTGACGGGACATGACTTTCTCCAAGGACACTTAAGCCGTATCGGCGTAGTCAATACGCCCCACTGTACCCTGTTTCCTTCAGGAACTTTTATGGACTTTATTCATTTGACAAGCTGTCCTGCACTTTTTTTTTTTAACTGTTTACCTGACAACTTCCACAAAAAGGCTAATTTTTATTGGGCTGTCAGAGGACTCATGACCGATAAGGCCGATGTCCCGACATAGGAAAAAAATATACTTTTCAGAAGTTTAATTAATTTATAATATATTCTTATCAATTAATTATTATGTATTACTTTTTAATATTTTACTCCATATAAAATATTTTTGTTTTTATAGTACTATTTCTACTTTGTATTTGTTTGTTTCCTTACTTTCATGTTCATGTCCTTATTATCTTAAACTAAATTTTATTAATTATTATTCAATTAAAATACTTATTGTTGCAATCATAGCTTATTCTTAATCTTTTTCATGTAAGCACGAAAACCAGCAGTGAGTCCTAAAGTTCCGATGAAACCTTTATACTGGACTAGGATACAAGTTCAACCACCGCCAGCTTCTGTTCCTGAGTATGTATCATGATTAGAAAATAATTTTATTACAAGTCTTTATTTCCATTGGTTTTTAATTATGAGTTATTTATTTATTTTTACAGGAAACCAATAACATTCTGATCATTTAAAAAGATCAAGAGATGCAATTAAGTGTGCAATGAATTAATTTCAATAACTTCTTTTATAGCAACTGGGTTTTTTTTTTTTTTTTTTTTTTTTTTTTTTTTTCTGATGTCAAATAATGCATTTCATTTACTTTTTTTTATCTAATCTATTTCACATTCTTTAAACTTACATCGTGTTTTTTTAGTTTACAGTAAACATTACTGATGTGTTTTATATAAAATTAATTTCCATTTAGCTTGAATAACTCTAATTTTTGGAGTCATTATTTGTCTTAATATCGAATCCATTTCAAATTGTAAGTCCTGGTTAAATTAGCCTTCTAATTGTTCTATGTTCAATTAGGTAGAAAACTTTAAATGTAGACCAACAAATAAATCAATCCCTGTTTCTAAAATGCTAAGAGCATCTCCAAGAATTATTAATATTTTGTTGTATAATATCTAAATATAAATGTGAATTTTTTATTTTATGTGGCTAGTAAAAGAAATTATATATTTTCTTGTAGTAATTCAGATTCTGGAAATGATAACATGAGTAAGTTTTGTTAACAATTGTCTATAATAAAATGTGTCAGCAAAGTGCTTTATAGAGTTATATTTTTAATAATAATGTCAAAAGTAATTATTATTGCTATACGTTTTTCCCCTTGGGTTGTTAAATAGAAGAGAGAATAGAATAATTCAATAGTTTTGAAAGATGCAAAATTAAATTTTAAATTAAGGAAAAAGGTTCTTGATTTATTTATCATTTGGAAATTCTGCTGATTTGAAGCTGTTTCTTATGCGCACAAAATTTACTATTGTGATAGTATCTGTTTCTTTTTTAATATTACTAGTGTTTCTGATCTAAAATTCATTATTAATTTTTAATCGTTATCTTAAAGTATTATTTATCAGTAAATAAAGTATTATACATTAATATTCCAATCAATAACATAGTATTTCTTGTCTGCAATAATTTTTTAATTTAAATTTGTGTTATGTCCTTAGAAACGATTATTTTTTAAAAAATATAACCACATATATTTGCTTAAAATCATAACAAGTTTCTTATAATCTTTGTAAATAATGGGTATTTGATAAATTTAACATAAGAAATTAATAAATTAAATAAAATTTTATTTAAAATGATGTAATAATTTTTTTACTGTTATCAGCTAGGTGTATTTTTAGCATTTTTTCAAATTATCATTGTTTTTGCCCTTAAATAGTCTTTATCATGATAGTAAGATCGCATAAGATTATTATTTGCAAGCAAATCTATTGATGTATTAATATGAAAATTATCTTACAGAAGTAAAACATGCTTGTGGCAAAAATTAGAGGAAGTCGATGAAGCTGATCTGGATGAATTTGCTGAGCTTTTCTCACGGCAGACACCAGAGAGGAAGCAAACATCAAAAGCCAAAGCTCCAAAGGACAAATCAAAAGAGGTACTTTACTTAAATTTAAGAATAAAAAACCATCTCTGTAAACTAAATAACCATATGTTAAAGTTAAATTTTGAAGAAAAAGTCACAAATCTATGTTATATTGGTACCTAGTTGTAGGATAGTGCTTTTCTGAGTGAAAGGTCATGGATTCCATCCCAGCAATTATTTAATGTTGCATTACTGCATGCACATCTATAGGATTGAGTGTTTTGGAGTTCTCCATCCTCAATTGCGATATTTGAATCTTGCCTAAAGTTTTAGAAAGTTGCCCATAAAAGACAATTTATGTGTTGGACATTACAACAACATGTAATTCAACATGTCAGATTGTGTAAAAAGCATGATTTTGACATTAATTTTTCTTAGGAATTTTTATTATTTTTATGTATTATTTTAGACATATCACTAATCATACAATATTTTAAAATTCAATAACTTGTAAGAAAAAGTATTTATTTTCATATGAATAAAATTAAATACAAAGTTTAATAACATTTATTTTTTAAAAGTTTAAACTTTTAAAATAATATTTTTATAAAAATAATGCAACTCTATTCTAATGCAATATTTTATAATTTCTATTTTCATTTCCAATATTTTTTAACCTTGTAAAGCAATATAACTTCTAAAACAATTTATCCAATAAATAAAATGAAGGTTTCTTAGTTATTTCTGTGATGTAAGTAGTACTTTATGAAATAAATTTTGTTATCAAATAAGGAGCAATTGGGTTGCATTTAATATAAAAAATATTATAAGTATTTTATATAATCGTATTGATTCCTGAATTATAATAATAATTCAAATGTTATTACTCTCTTCTCACTCTAAATTTAAAGTGCACACTGTACTCTTTTAGGGACTTTTAATTTGAACCATGTTTCAATTAGGACAGTAGTGTCAAAATGATACAGATTTAGAAGTTACAGGATTGTGGGGCATTTATTTATCAAAACCAAAATATTAAAAATGTTTCTCACTTTATAGTCTCAGAAATGCAAAATTGTCTCCAGTATTTATTTCTTTAAAATTTTACTTTCTTAGCTAAATGAGGAAAAAGAAATTGTTCTTAGAAATTTTGGTTAATTCCCAGTGAACGGTACGCTCCTTGTACAGTACGCATATATACAACAGTAATCATATATACAATTATAATTAATTGTATATAATACTGTATAAAATTATATTATTTGTATAAAATAATATAATTTTATATTATATAATTATATTAATTGTATATTGTATAATTATATTAATTGTATAAAAATAGCGTACCGTACACTGGGATACAGCCGAAATTTTTTACATTAGATTATGTTTAATACAAAATTAAAATCATTATTTAAATTTTTTAAATCAACATGTTTATATATATTGTGAGAATCATTCTAAATAATATAATTGTATTTAAAATTAAGTAATTTTATGATACATAATTCTTGTGCAAGATCAGGTATTTCTCCCGCTTGTCAGAAGTTTGCTTACATTCACAATTTTTATTGTGTAAAATATGATACAATGTTCAAATGCTGGTATTGAAATAATCTAATTACCGTATTTTCCTGTATATAATCCGTGGATTATGTGTTAAAAAAGTTCTGAATTTCGTTGTGCGGATTATCTGATAAAAACATTCTCCATCAGAAAAGCTTACTAGAAAGTTTTGAAAAAAATACTCTTTATGTTTCATAAAATAAATAACAGGGGGTACCAGGACACACCTGAGTTATTTAAACTATAAACGGCTTTGTGCAATAACATTCAAAAATGAATTCGGTTCCCCTTAAAGATTTTACGGTTGTAAATTCGCTAACGTCATTTTGCCATTTGCCTTGACGTGAGCTGTTTCGTTTTGAAAATATTCAAATTCGTATATCGTCATATAGAAGCGAAAATTTGTAAGTTACACAGCAGATTTTAAATTTAAAAGCTATAGCGAAAGCAAATAGAAACAATGGCGTCAAATTTGTTAATGTGAAGTGGAAAACAAAGCACGCGCGGTATAAAAAAAATTGTATAAAATACGCAATTTGTAAATAATCCATTTCTTTCATTTAAATATTAACGAAGCAAATATATATTACTTTAAATATGTCTAACATCATTTTAAAAGTTATTAGAAGCTAAATATAGATAAATTTTACAAGACTCTCTTCTCAAAATTATCGCTTTTGATCGATCTCGTACTTTCAGCTCAAATTTATCGCACTTTGCGATAAACTGGATCTAGACTGTATTTTTCATAATAAATGCTTTTTCTATACAATTTATTAAATTTTTAATAGTATTGTTCATTTTTTTATTTTATGTGACACCTATATTATCAGCAGTACATATTTTAGACTATTCGCCGAAAAAAAATTGCCGTGGATTATACGCCGTTGCGGATTATGCAACATTTTTTTCTCTTTTACTCGAAAAAACGGCCGTGCAGATTATATACAGTAAAATATGGTATTAAGCACCAAATGATACACCATTGTAATTTAAATTGTGATGTTCTTGTTCCTACTTTTCTGCAAAAAAAAAAAAAAAATTATAATAAAATTCTATAAATTTTGAATATGCCAATTTTCAGAATTTAAATTTTTTATTCATATTTATCTTATAAACTTATTACTAAGCAGTATTTCTTAAAAGATAGCAATTAGTAATTCACTGTGCCTTATCCTCCTTATAAAACTATATTGCAATGAAATTTTTTCAAAATTTAGAATAACTTATTTATGAAAATAAACTTGGTTACATGTAGTGTAACTCCTCGTATACTCAATCATCAGTTTGAAAATTTCAGTTTATTCTAATTTCAAATGAGAATAAACTTCACTTTTTTGCAGTATAGGAATAAAGACATAAATAGCCTTTTTGGTCTTAATATTCTTATTGTTTTTTATAAAATCATATTTCTAAATCTATAATCAATTATCATTTTTGGCTTGCTTATTACATTTTATTTTTATAGGTTGCAAAACTTTTGGATCAAAAGAGGTCACAGAATGTTGGTATTTTAATATCAAGTCTTCGAATTGAAATTGCAGATGTTGAAAATGGTACATAGAATTCATTAGTTAAAAAAAAAATTGATTAAATATATTTGCATTAACTTATATCTTCTTGAATTTCATATTCTAGCTGTTTACAACTTTGATACTTCAACTTTAGATTTAGATGCTCTTCAAGCAATCTATGAAATTGTAAGTCAGCTATAATTAATAACATAGATTTCAAATGTAATAAATTATTTCTAATTTATTGAAATTGCTTAAAATGTATTTCTAAGGATTAATTTCTATTTTAGCGGCCTAATGCTGAAGAATTGCAGTTGATTAAAAATCATTTGGATTCAAATAGCAACATCCCATTGGATAAACCAGAACAGTAAGTAAAATTTGAAATCCATTTGTCTTTTATTACATTATGTATAAAAATTTATTTTAAATTGGTCAAAATAGAATCTCAACAATTATAAAAACATAAAGTAACTGCTTATTTCATTATACCGTATTTTATTTTTTCCTAAAAATTTTTCATATTAATTTAAAAAATTATCTTGCTATAAAATGCATTATTTATTTACTTTTATGTTATTAATTTGCTACGATATGTGGTATTCACTTGCACGTTTTTATATTATATGTGTTCTATTATTTATATCTACATTATGTAAATTATCCTTATAGATTTCTCTATGATTTAGCACAAATTCCAGAATATGCTGAGCGTGTCTCATGCATCATGTTTCAAGCTGCTTTTACTGAAACTATTGCATCGATAGAAAATAGACTGAATAATCTTAAGATGACATGTGAAGTAATTAAACCATTATTAACTTTTTACATATTTTGGAAGTTACTGCTTAATAAAATTAATACACATTTATCAAATGTACTTTTTAAAGATATATTTTAATCATATTTGTTTATTTTTTAAATAGATAATAAATAATAAATTTTAAATAAATAAAATAATTTATTATATGCTTGCATTTCATGTGTTATACATATTTACCACCTGTTACTTATTTTTGTATTTCAAGATCTTTGATCTAATGTTATCTCTTTATATTTGCTTTTTTTATGCATGAAAGAGGGCTTTCATTTTGCTTATTTTAGAAATTATAGTATATCATAAAAATTTTCTCATTTAAAAATACTCTTGTTATAGTCTCTAATAAGAAAAACTTTTTAGTAAAATTTTCTTAGATATATATATATGAATTTATTCATAGTTTATTTTCTGTGTTATTTCTAACAATTGTGTTGCTTTAGTATTTAGATAATTATAATTTTATGTGATTTAGTATAATATATTATGAGTTTTTCTTTGTGAATTTTTAAATGTTTTATTATTATGAAAAATATTTTCAGTTTTTAATGACAGATGCTGATATACAAAAGGTACTTGGGATAATCCTTAGATTGGGGAATTATATGAATGGAGGTATGAATAAATCTTGATTCTAATTAATTTTTTTTTATCTTAGATTACTATAAAAAAGAAAATAGTAAATTTAAATTTACTAAGCTTTCTTTTTTGTGGTAATCCAAGGATATTTTAAAATATTATGCATACATTTCATATTCTGTGAAGTATAAATTTTGTTATTTTTTAAATAACTATTTATTTGTTTAAACTTAAATATTATTTTGGTATATGGAAGATTATTTGCTGTCTGGACAAATTTTTATAGATACCCTATTATAATATTAATATATTTGCTTTCTTTGAAATAAAAAAATTTAACTTCATAGACATACTATTTTTTATCTGTAAATTTATGTAATATTTAAATTTTTCTTAATTTTTTTTTATTTAAGTTATTTTTAAGATCAATTACAAGTTGTTATCAAATAATGCAAATAGGTTAAATTTATAAAGAATTCTTTATTACCATTGTGTAGGACTGCCTTTTTCATGTAATACTGTTTGGATTAGATTAAGAACCAATTCCTACAAGTGTTGAGTAGTGTTTAAAAAAATATTGTACCCTTCTCCATAAAAGTATTGTGAAAGTTGTGGGTGATGTGTCGTTAGAGGATATTTATACTGAGCTTCTCTTTCCGTCTACTCTTTGCTTTGCTGAGCTTTTCTTCCCATGTACTCTGTATGCTGTCACAACTTTAGTCATTATACCTCTAGAAATATTTAAAAGTATGGTTGTTCCAGTCATACTTCCTCTAGTTAGACAATTTGGCTAGTTTGACAATCTGAAGCTCTGACGTATTATATTTAAAAAAAAAAAAATCCAAGACTTAACAGAACTTTAATAATGCTACCACATACTATCAAAGTATATACATTTTTATTTATAAAAATTCAATTGCTGTTATATTTTAATATTTATGAATCACATTCAAAAATTTCATTTTTATTCACAGATACATCCATTATTTTCATAACCACCTGTACTTTAGTCTAATTTGAAATATTCTTAGTGGAATATATGTATGTATATTTGCTAATATATAATTAAAATCACGTTTTTTTATCATTTCATATATTACTTACATTTTATTTACTAAAACTTATAAACAATTTATTATTAACATTTTATTTTTAGTGAGTATTTAATCATTACAAATAAATCAAACTGCAAAATATAAAATTTGCCTTTAATCCATTTGAAAGGTTTGCTTACTATTTAAACTTCCCTCCATATCCTTCCTAATCTGTTATTGAAACTTGTTAGTAGGAAAATGATGAGATAATCTGATACATGATTCAAAACATTACTATAAGCATTCAAAATATGCATCGAATCAAAATTTCTTAGTACTTAATGCGAGAGGAATAATTATAAGATATTAATTTTGCATGTATAAGTAAGAAATGTTAAAGCTTTTTATATCAGTATCATTTCATCTTATTGCTTAGGAAATCGAAATAGAGGACAAGCTGATGGTTTTGGTCTTGAAATATTACCCAAACTAAAGGATGTCAAAAGCAAAGTAAATGATTTTTAAGTTTTGGGAACTATTTAACATTAATTTTTTGTTTAGTTATATTGATGTATATTAAAAATATAAAACATTTATGCTACTAATTTGAATTTTAGGACAGCTCTTTGACACTTTTGCACTACATTGTTCGCAACTATGTTAAGTTGTACCAAAAAGTGAGTGTTTTATGATAATTATGTATTACTTTTAGTCTTTTACGTTTTATATGATGGTATTTAACAAGTATTCATCTAATTTTTCATTAAGTTTAAAATATTTATTGCTTTTTTTCTGCCTAATTCTCAACAAAGTAAACTATTTTGACTAAGTTTCTACTAATTAAAGTTGTTTTCTGTTAAATGAAACTCTCACCATTACTCAGTCTTATTTGATTTTTCTGTTAAAATTTTCACTTTTTAGATTGAGCAATGTTGAACAAAAAGTGTTTTCTTCAATTCGTATTAAATCCATTATAATATTATTTACAAGAAATTTTTCTATTAAAAATTTCTATTTTCAAATCTATTTTCATATCCTACTATTTGCTGAACTTGCAGAAACTTAGGTCTGTTTTGACCAGTCCAAGCGAAATTTCGCCAAATAATGTAAAATAGGACCAAATTTCTTATAACGTTGAGGGGAATGTTCGTTTGAGGCCATGTGTTATATTCTCTGAATTCATTCAAAACAAAGCATGTTTCCCTTTTTTAACATAATTTTTATTTTAAAAAATAATGAAAATTGAGGATTTACCCAGAACTAAAGAAGATGCGTGTTTTTTAAAGATGAAGATGTTTTTTTCAAGAGAAAGGAATGTTTACAAAGAATGCAACATGCGATTCAAATCATGAAAGGAAACTGTCTTTTTGTGACAGAGTACATTGGCAATGGAATCTTTCAACATGTAGCACAAAGAAAAGCATTTATAATGGTATGTGGTTCAAATCGTCCAGATTGATATTTCTAACATCTTTATTTACAGCTGGAGCAAATAAATGACACCATTCAAATGGTATGAAAAACAACTGGATATGAATCATTATACAATTTTAGATCAGAACAATTACCTAAAAGAAGTTTCTGTGAAAATATTATATGCATATAAGAAAAATAAATTGATGGTCCTGAAAGAATAGTTGAGTTAGACAAGAACTTATTTACAAAACAAAAGAACAAGGTCGGTCAAATTCTTCCACAACAATTGATATTTGGTGGCATTTGCTGCAAAACAGACTAATTCTTTCTAGTAAAAGTTCCAAGCCGTTCTTTAGATGCGATAACAAATCATATCAACAGTCAGTCGTTTATTCTGATTCTTGGAAGGACCACTGCACAACTAAAATGGAAGAAGTTGGTCTACAGCATTTTAAAGGTACAATCTTGTACAATTTTTGTATAGGTACAATTTTGTTGATACTGGTATAAACAATCAGGAATCTAACGATTTTGGCTCAATGTCAAATGGAAAAATAAAAAACATTGGATAATTTCTTGTCATTATTTGGAGTTGTAACTCGCTGAATTTGAAGGTGAGAAATAAACAATCCATTTGAGCAAATTCTCAAGAACCATATTCTAGAAAAACCAATAATTATAAGCATTCTTTTTGGGTAAAACTGTTTTACTTACTATTAACTAATATTTGTTTATGGTTGAACGTTTTCAAATTTTATTCAATTGATTATTTTGTCATTCACTATGCGACATTTTGTTCACATTTGGTGACATTTGTACCAAATAAAGAAAAATACTGAAAATTGTTTAAAATATAGTTTATCTAATTCTACCCATTTATGTAAATTATGTTAAAAATGCTTTTATAGTAATAGTTTTTTTTTTAATAATTTGTTAATCAAAACTCACAAAGTTTTTGTTGACTGACTGAGCTAACTATTATATAAATTCCTTTAATCATGTGTTGAAATAACACTGACAGTATTTTAAAAAGAAGATTAAATTTTTTCAATAACAATAATTATTTACAAAGATTAATAGACAACTTTATAGTTTAATTAAAGCTGACATTAATTACATAATACATTAATAACATAACATAATATACATTTCAATAGTAAAATGGTCTCAATGATAATATACATTTTTAAAATGCAATATCCACTAATTAAAATAACAGGTAATAGAACTAAATCTCTGAACGATCAAACTAAGCTCTAAACAATTTATTTAAATAAGTTCTGGAGCATTATGTATAGTAAATCCTAACAACTACCATGTGTTCGCAACATACTACATTTTCAACGAGCGGTAAGAGTTGATGGGAAAGGCCAGTAAACATACTCAAGAAGGAAATCTATTTCCACTAAGCATTCTTGATAATTCAATCGAACTGATTCTATCAATACCAGGCATACATCTGTACGCCTGTACCAATACTTGATGAACGTTCTATTCATGTTCATTACCTTACAAGCCAACATCTCAGCCTAATATTCCCTATACTCCATATGTGGAAAAAGAAATACTTTAAGGTGTTGTCATTCATTATTCAATAATTCTAGTTTCAGTTCACTTCTTTTACTCAACAAAACGTGCTGACACCAATATGATAGACTGATCAGAAAGTTAGCTTGATGGCATCATAAAGTTATCAATCTGAAATTCCATGTTTTGGCTCTCCCCCCCCCCCCCCACACACACACACACACATATATATATATATATATATATATATATATATATATATATATATATATATATATATATATATACTTTAAATTCAGACAGAAATTTATTATAGTTTTTTTTCTTTTTGTGTGAGTGTATAGAAAATAAGATAGTGGAGTAGTAAAGTATTCTGTAATTAATCAGTGAAACACAACACAAAAAAAAAGAAGACTATTTTTCTTCAAAATTTCTATTTATACAATAATTCACATTATATATTTGGCACTCGTTCATAAAGTACTTGCTTATCCGGATATTTTATTTACAATAAATTTGCTCTATTTTTATGAAAGGATTCTTCTTTGGAGAAAGCTAAGTTGCCTGTTCCTGAACCCAGTGATGCAGAAAGAGCTAGTTTAGTGAACTTTGATGACATCGCAAAGGACCTTTCTAAACTTCTGAGTCAAATTAAAAGTAAATGAATCCTTCATACTTTTTGAACATTAGTCTTTATTTTCCTGTAAAATATAAGTTTACATTTCATATACTCTTGAATTTCATATACTCTTAAAATGTTATTTCATTTTTGCCAATGTATTTTAAATTTTATTTGCATAAGTTGGGATGGTTAGATTTCCTGTTTTTGTTAGTTAATTTTTTGTTGAAAAATAACTTAATGTTTATATAATTCAGTTATTAAATTTTATTTTCAATATATTTTTGACAACCTTGAATTATGTATATCGAAATGTAATTTGATGTAAATAATTTCTATTTTTCTGGTCTAAATTTGAAAGTAATAAGAATTAATATTTATGATAATTTTTAAATTTTCTGGGTAATATTTTATGAATATATAATGTTGAACATTGAATTAATCCTGAACATTATGTTTATCACTTGAGCAACCAGAATAATTCCTGAATGTTTATTAATCAACTTCATATTAACTTGGTAATAAATTTCATGGTACCAATTAAGCATTCTGTTAGATTTATCACTCATTGAATCAGATAGTTCAAATATAAAGCAGCAAATTTTTAATACGTTGAAAATAATAAAAAAAAATTTTAAATTATAATTCTTCATTAGAACAACCTGAATAATTAAAGATTATTTTTTTGATTCTATATTGAAAATTTGATATTAATCAATGTTATATATACATATTATGATATATATGTAGGTTTGAGATAGGTTAAATATTTAGAGAAATTTAAGCCTGAGAAAATCAGACAATTCAAGTTGATGCAATTCATTTGAAAATGTTAAAAATATGATTATGATATTTATTTGTTTAATAGTGTCTATTTGGCTGCATATTAAAAATAGAAATATGATCTGTCTCTTCATTTTTTAATTTCCTGAAGCTTCAATGGTTTCAAATCTTGATTGAATAAACTCATGTTTGCATTCAGTTTACGAGAGGGAGTAATTATAAAGCAAAATCCATTAACACTGTTTTAATGTAGAAATTTATAATTTGCTATTATTATCTTGCAAATTGTACTTTTTAAAATATTTTATTATTTAATAACTTGATATTAAATAGTCTTGTTTTGTTTCTAGGCTGTGAAACTAAAGTACAAAAGGTGTTGAATTCTTCAGATGAAGAACATCAGCAGCCATTCAAAGAAAAGATGGATTCATTTTTGACTAAAGGTGAATATTTGATAATAATGCAAAAATTTCAAAATTATGTATAATTAACTGTATGAAGTTTTATATCATATATATAATATGAAATCGCAAATTAACATTATATATATTGTTAATTTTCAGCTATATATTTTTATGAAGACAATAAGAACTGTTAGTTGAAATGAAAACTGAAATTCAAAATAATGTTAGTTGATCCCTAAATGCTATTCATGAAGATAGATTTTTTAATAATGTCTGTTATCTGTTAACAAAGTTAATAAGTTTAGGAATTTGCTGATTTAAGATCTGTAACATTTGAGTTATATCAGTATTTGGTCTTAATAAGATTTTGTTCATATTGATATATGAATTAGCATGTTACTTAGAAGTGGTATTGTTTTGTCTTTTTATTGATCTAGATATTTGTTACTTTTGTTTATTTCTCTGTTTTAAAAATGTCATAGTTTCCAGATTAATTTATGATTATTTCAGTTAATAATCATACTATTTCTTTATATTACCATGTATTCTCAAAATAAGATATTCTATTGTGGGTCAACACTTTTGTTAAAGAAAAAAAATTAAACAAATCTACTATTCAAATTAATTATAATTATTATACATAAAATCATTTTATATTATGAAGTTATTCTACACACATTAATAATGGATCATAAATTTATATGTCAAATTTGGAATATAAATATTATTTTCATTTATAATTAAATGCTTCATAAGCTGAATTCAGAATTGAAGTGTTATTTACATTTAACTAATAAATATTTTATTAAATGAATTCTGGGTATAAATATCATTTTCATTGTATTTACAAATGAATGTTTTCATGTTATAAGTTTCAATCTGTGTCAAATTATTATTTTTCTTATAAATCTATGTAACATGTTAGCTTATTTTTCTTAATAGCTTATGCAGAACACAAAGAACAAGAAGATAATCTTGAAGAATGTAAAAATAAGTAAGTAAAGAAAGTATAATTTTGTTTGAATTATTTGTTGCATTTATATTTAAAGTATTTTTCTTCAGTATCTTCTGCATAAATATTTTACTTGGTTTAGTTTTGAGTTATATTCATTCAAGTTTTGAAAATTTTTCTTTATTTTTGTAATTTTTTTAAATTTATGTTCATTTTAGCAATTCTTGATTAAAAATGTAATGCTTTAAAATTTAAAAACAAAGCAAATATAAATACTTTGAAAAGAAGCGAAATATTTTTATATTTGAAGACTTCTATTGCATATGTATTCTAAAAAAAACATTTCATGTGAAGTTAGGTTTATCAATCTGTTATAAAAAGTACAGAAAAATAATTTACATAGTTATTTTCAGTTTTACTAGGTGAAAAAGTATATTTCAGCGTATGTGATTTTTTGACAATATTGTTACTATTAATAATAAAAATTAATATTTTGCTGCTAAAATACAGATGTTTTATTGTAACACTTATTATGTGTTTTTCTACTTAAAAATTCACTTTTAAAAATTTACAAATATATATTCATTTTGCATAAGCTAAATTAAACTGATCCAACTCTGTATAATGAAAAATAATTTTTAATCCCTAGCTCCTTAAAAAGTTAAAAACTAATGATATTTTCAAAAATACCTGTAAAATGGATTGAAAATAATAAATTCATATTGAAGAAACATATTGTATATTTTAAAAATGTAATTTTGGCAGTTAAATCCTATGATTTTTATAAAAAAAAAAATGGGACACAGTCAGATAAGAGAGTGACAAGGTCACTCCTGTGCTTGCACTATTCCTCTGCACATCCGTGCCACACCAGCAGAATGGACCTTGGATGTCACAGATTTACTAAGATATATCCCTAACACACAAAACTCCATCAATCCAGTGAGGAATATTGTCAGAAAATTATAGGTGGACTCCTTGAGCAATGTAAGACACAAAATGATTTGTGTTTTTGTCTTGATAAATCATTTTTTTTATAATCTGATACTATCCTTGTTCCTGATGAATAAGCACAATAGAACTGGCAATGAGGTAAACAAAGTTTTAAAATGTATATTTTTTCATTGGTTATTAATTTTTATGGATTGGTATTATATAGTCAAAACTACGAAGTGTCAATTTCAATAAATAATTTGTAATTAAATACATTTTCTTTATGAGGATTACAGAAATATGAAATAGTTTATTGTTACTACTTTAATAATTTTACTTGTTATAGAATTTGAAGGAGTTTGGCTATGCAGTTCTTATTATTTTCATCTTAATAATCTTAATTTTATATATTCAGCAAGTTGTGTAAAACCAAGTTTCTGTTTGTAATACATATCAAACAGTTGATATAATCACATGACATTTTGAAAACTATTTGTAGCAATTTAAAAATTACTTCTAGTTGTGGCTTCATGACTATTTTGGTTGTTTAGATTCAATGAAACAATGACTTACTTCAGCTGGAAAGCAAAAGCTGGCAATCCTTCTGAATGGCCCCAAGAATTCTTCAGCTATTGGAAACCGTTTTGCAATGATTTCAAAGATATTTGGAAAAAGGAAATGCATCTAAAAGCTAAAGCTGAGTATGTTAATTTTTTTTGTCATTAATTTTTTCCTCTCTTCTGGTTGAAATATCAGACCTAAAATTATGTGAAATGACGATATATAACCTTTCATTAACTTAGAATGTGTTGGATTCTTAAAATCCTTTAGTTATTTATTTATATGAAACAGGAATTGAACTTTCCAAAGTATATATTAATCCTGTAAAGAAGGTTAAAATGTGAACGTTTGAGAAAAAATGTTAATTTATATTTATTTCCTTTTGATATATTTTTTCATTACCATTTATCATTCATAGAAACATGAGGCAACAATTAATGTGACAAATATATGCAATTTTGTGTTTAATAAATTTTGTTAACATTTGATACTATGTAATCTTAAAATCTAATCGTATCAAAGAAACTCATGGTTTGATATTGGGAAATTGCATATGTATAATAATATAGATATGCAATTTCCCAATATTGTTTACATTTTATCATCTTATGTGTAATTTAATTTACATGATTTTACATCATCCAGTCTCTTATATTGAATATGAATTTGTATTCTGAGGTAGTTGAATATTCTCTAATCTTACAGTTTATTGACTGTACTCTCTTGACAGAAAAGCAACCCTATAATTAATATTTGTAAAAGCTTATCAAAGACGATTTATTTAGAATCATGTCTTATATTGCTGCCAATTCATTTGTAATATCTCATCATATGATAATTTCTCTATTATTGCATTTTAAGAAAGAGCAGAATCAGAAATATGTGCCAAAAATATTGTAATAAGTGTAGCTCAATATAAGTTATTATAATTAGTAGATTTTATTAAAATGGATTAAAAATATCTTATATTAAATAAAGAAAAATGTATTTAAGAAATAAAATTTTTCCTGCAAATTTACTCATAAAAAGAAATATTTTCCTTATATTTTTTTAGTAAAAGGAAAAAAAAAGTGTTGTATAAATGTAGTAAACTAAAATTAAAATTTCTTTCATATTTAGATATTATATATATAGTTTGTTATAAAAGTAAAGAGCATATTTTACTATAAAATCTTCAAATGCAGCAAATAAAAGTGAAATTTTTAGATTTTTCTGAACATATAACGTAGGATTCATTGCACAGTCTTAAAGATTCACAGTACTATAAAATCAGTGTATATTTTAAATATCTTCATTCAAAACTCCCAAATTTTGTTACTGTAAAAAATATTGTTAATATATAGAGTTGTTGTTAAATATTTTACTTGACAATGCTTTGTTAAATAAGACAAAATATTTTACAAAATAAAATAATCTTATTTCAGTGACATCACTAATCAATCCATTCTTTTACACCTTGGCAAAGTCCTTAAAAATGTTCTTCATTTTATTTTAACCCTCCAAATTTTTATGCTAAAGTATCAAGACTTGCAAAAATATCAAAACAATGCTATTTTTCTTTCTGAAATGTTTAATTTTTCTTACATTTTAAATCCTGTAATTGTTTTAGGTCAGTGGTGGGTTGATTTATTTGTCACGAGCTACATTTAATTTTTTATTTGTCTTATGATTACTTTCAAAGACAATCGGGGATTGAGCATGTATTTCTTAAATATACAGATAATAAAAAATTAGCATCATTGATCACCCCAAAATGTTTTAGTTGTTCAAACACAGTCTACTTAATGACCATCCCTATTTTAGAAGAAAAAAAGTTGAATAAAAAACTAATTCAGTTTTATATAAAAAAAAAGAATAAATAGAAAATAATAGATTTTACTTGCAGGAAGATAATGGTTTAAATCTTTTTAAATTAATTCAGTATTTATTATGTTTAATTTAATTCAGTATTTATTATGTTTCTTCTAAAACTGATTATATACACCATTGTACAAAAAAGACAGCATGCAAGAGCATAAAACCTATTATATTGAATAAAGAAAAGAATAACATTTAATATACAAGGTGCTCAAAATGTCTACCATTTCCTGTTAAGAAACTCATAATGTGCTGGAGTGAGATATAATCAAGTACACCAGTATTGTTTCTGTTAACGGATTTCAGATCTTTCATTAAAATAAAAGTATCGGTATCGATTCTTTTCTTAGTGTAACTCCATAAGAAAAACTCCCACAAATTTAAGGCCCGACTGTTTGGTAGCTACTTTATTTCTTGTCCTACTAATTTCTCTGCATCTAGTGCAATTAAACGGTCACCAAACATTGTTTCAAACAAAATTAAAATGTCAGAAGTTCTTTAGAAATGGTCCCCATGCTGCATGGACCAGAACCTGCATGTCTTGTTGAGATGGCGTCTTCAGTGCCTGGCTACTCTCGATATTTTACTTCCATGACCATACCATCAATGTGACCAATTATTGCATGATTACCATTTCAGTCGTGACTTATGTGTGTATGTAGCATATATGTATGTTTATATATATATACCTCAGATAGAAGTATTTTCTGTGACTTTATAAAGTAATTATTCTTATACGATTTAGTTAATCAATTGAACATAATAGCAAATTAATTAATAAAGTATATAATACTTTATATTAAATTTATTCTATATACCCAATTTTTAATTTTGAATTTGTTTGAACATTTTTAAAGATTTTTAACTCATTAAATTTTAAAATTATTTATTATTCTTCTAGAATAAATTTAAATGAAAATAACTAATTTTATATATTAGAACATTTTACTTGGCAAAAATTATGTAAAAATACAAAATGTATTTTTACATAATTTTTGTACTGTACTATTGCTATATTATTAACTTATCACATTATATCTACATTAGTATTTTTTCGTATGATATTCATTTCATTTTTACAAAATTTATTTACTCATTTTGTAATTGATATTTAAAATATTTTTTTAATTGTGATTTCAGAGTTATATATTGCTTAAAATCAATTTTTATAGAAAAAGGGATTCTTACATTATTCATGAATATTAAACATATTTCAAAATGACTGTATTATTAATCAGGCTGTGGTGAGCTTGGTATTTAACTAAATTATATGACATTGCTATTATATATATAATGGATTTTTCTTCACAATATTCATTTAATACTTTTTAAACACTGAAAAATGTTTTTTTGCAGTTGTTAATTTTGCTCAATATTATATATATTTTTTTTATTGAAGTCCTAAATGTGTGATTTGTAGTCATTTATATAAAAAAAATATTTTCAAATAATTTTATAAATCAATTGCAATTATTCATATATGTTAATTTCAATCAAATTGTGTGCATTCATGGAATTTGCTTCTCATTGTCCTAATAAAAACTTCATTCAGTCATGTAAAAATAAAACAGGGAAAACTTAGATTTGTGATATTTTTATTTTATTACTGTCATAATGTTATTTCAGAATTCATTTTATGAATAAACTGTACTTGAACTGTGTATATGTTAAATTGTTTGATGAGAAAACAAAATTACTCGGTTTTGCATATTTGAAAAATAAACTTTACAGATATTATTACTTTTTCAGACTTGAAGCTGCAAGGAGAAAAGTACAAGAAATGCAACAGGAAAGGAGAGCAACTATTGTGAAAGTAAAAGACAAACCAATGGGTTTGGTATGTTAAAATTTGTCACTAATTATACTGTAGTTAAACTTGTCAAATAGGTAGTTAAATAATTGCTATCAAACATTTCAACATTTCTGTGGAGAGATTTTCAGCACATTGTGTCTATGTATATATATATTCAAATCTGTATATGTAAATATACTATATGTGTCCGAATATACAGTTCTGAAACTTACACAAAATATGTAGTTACATTTGTCGACAGATCATAACTCTAGCTGCTTGCGTTTGCAGTACTGAACCTCAACCGTTATTGAGCACAAGGATATAATAGTTGCATTTCAGTTTGCTGTGAAAAGTCTTCCCAAAAGACAAAATGCAACAAATTTATAAATAATTTACAACAGCATTTAACTGTTATACTTTTTGAATGTAGTGTTGTAAAGCAATTTTTGCTATATTTGATGAAAGAGCACATTTCTTATTTTAGTTAATTTCAAATTTCTTGTTTGTGTCTTTGTAATAAGACCGAACCCTTCAAGATGGAATATTATTATTTTAGGTCCCAACTAATGTGAAGCAAAGGGAAATGAATATTGTATTTGTGCTTTCTGTATCATAATATCAAAAAGAAAGAACCACAATTTACTTCATGGAAAACAAAACGTTTTCCCATGAAGTAAATTGTGGTTGATGTTTTCGCTTTTTACAAAAGTTTTATATATAATAGCTTTTTAGTATTAGTTATCCATTTGATAGCCTCCAACTCAATAAAAATTCCATGGATTTTACTTTCAAAATTGTCTTTGGTTTATAATGACATTTGATTCAAACTGCTGCTTCTAACTTTAAAATATTGTTAAAATGGAAGTTATCGTTTGATATATTTGTGAAAAAAATCAAGTATTTGCAGCTTATTTAAATTTTAACCCTGTAGTTATTACCAAACACCCTATCTCAAATGAAATTTGTTCTAACAACATGATTTTTCTGTGAATAACAGAATGCTACTGTTAGAATTTATGAATGGTACAAGATAGTATATTGTCAATGTAATTGCTTAAATATTTCATTATGTTAGAATTTATCTTAAATCACATGGGGTATAAATCAATGTTAATCCACTAGAATATAAATAAATGTAGGCAATTGAGATTCATGAATTATTGCAAAATTAATATATGACTGCTATAAAACTGTATATAAGATGTATATGAAAAATAACTGATAAGAAACCCTTTTGGTATATCTTTTTGAATTGGGATTTTACCAATTAAATATAAAATTATAACTCCATAGAATATTAATTCTTAAACAAATTATGAAAGTATGTCCTTTAAATGAAAAGTTCCATTAAATTTCTAAATTAAATTGTTGAGAAACATGGTATTTGGTACAATAGACTTAGCTTTGTAGCAATTCATAAAATTGTACTTTATTTTACTTAAAGTTGTTTTCTATCTAATTTGTTTATATTTTACTATGAATATAATAATTCAATGAGAGCAAAAGGAAGCTGAATAAATTAAAAATATTTTTGGATTTTTATAAAATAGTGTCCAACTCAGTCATATTATATAAAATAATCTGATTCTACTGGAGATAAAAAGGATTAACATTTTTAAGGCATAAAAAATTTAATAGTTGAAGATATTATTGACAAAAAGATTAAAAAAGAAAGAGCTTAGAGAGCCCACTGACCTGAGTCAATTGTAACATTTTAATGTCCACTGCAGAAATTGACATTAGGAAAAACTTTTCATTGATAGTTGAACCACTTTTATCACAAAGGAGAAGAACTTTAAAACTTGCCAACTTACATACAGAACAAAGAAACAAAGGTGTTAAGCAGGTTATACTTGTATTACAGTTTAGATTTTTTCTTATCTCATTTAATTCATTTTCAATTTGATTTGTTTTACAATAATATAAATCATTTTTTATATAAGTGTATCTTTGTCTACATTTTAAAATTATTTCTAAGATTTCAGAACATATTGTATTTAAAAATTGTTCTTAAACAATGAATCTTTTCATTTCTTTTTCATGCATCCTTATCCATTTCATACATTCCAAATCATTATACTTTTCAAAAAAGCAGATGCTTTTATATATGAATTAATTTTGATATGTTATGACTTTAATTTCAGAAAGCAAAGCTTGCAAAGAAAGGGATGCTTCTAAAGGATCTAACTACAGATTCATAGCAGGTTACAACCAAAGTTTGTAGATATTCCTAATTCATTAAGTGCCTCTATTTGTTGTCGATATTACATAAACAGCTAAAACTTCAGTTTTTCCAGAGAGGATGAAAGGAGCTTCTCTTATTATGTGTGCAATTTTTATTTATGGAATTTTTTCATAACTTGATTTGCTTAGTTTGCCTACCAAGTAATATTTTCAGATTTCATTTGTAATTAACAACTTCTCATTATATTTCATTGTATATTCTTTGTAAATAATTACTTTCTGTTATTCATCTTAACTATAGAAGAGAGCTTATGGGTAAAATGCCAAAGTATAATTCGTGGGAAATAAATTTCCTTTCACGTATTTCAAATCTATTAACGGCTGTTGAAATTAACATGTCAATAGTATCATTCTTAGTATTAATGCAATAATTTTATATTAAAATACTTATGGATGATAAATTATTTCAAAATTTGTTAATTGAATACACTTTAAATTTCAAATGCTAGAATTGAAACTACTTATAAGCTGCGATTTTGATTAATTTCTGATGATTTCTGATATTTTGACTATAAATATACAATTTATGCAGGTTACTAAATAAATTTAAAATACATATTTGATTCATAACATTTTTCATTTTTAGTCATTTTGCTTCTAAAATACCCACTAAACTGTACTATACCAATGGTTTGCAACACATATTTATCAATCATTATAGCTAGTATCTTTTTAAATAACGAAATATTTTGTGTATTATAAGATACTATGCAACAATTTATGTATGCACATGGTAATAGAATTATTTTGGCTTTTATAATGTCATATATTGTTTCACATTCCATTTTTAGCTTATTATCTGTAAACACTTAAGTAAATACAAGGTTAGTATACCAGAAACTCATCAAGTTTATATACCCTTAACAAATATTTATTATATGTCACTTTCAGAGACATGACATATATCTATATAGTAATCAAAATCGTATATAATTTTTGGCAAACAACTGTTGTCCTTGAATTGTATATGCCACCAGCAAATTCTTTGTTTACACTGTTGTTCTTTTTTGCATTCTCATCTGAAGTGCAATATTATATAACTATAAAAAATGAATGACTAGGATATTCAAGGATTAAAAACTTTTTTTTCTTACACCCATTTCTGACGGGTACTAACTTCATATTTTCCTACCTGATTTGAAAAATAATAAACTTGTTTTGTTACCAGAAAAAACTTGGTGAGTTTGTGGTTCTTTTTACATGTGTCGAATGCTTATGAGTAATACCTTAGAAAATTGTTTTCTGAAAACAAATTAGTCATTTATGGTAAGCCTGTATTTATGTAATATATGTATGAAATACTTTTATGGCAAGAATGTATGATCTTACAGTTTATTTTATTTTCTTTGTACAATATCTAAGTAGTTTTTATTATCATTGACAGATCAAATACTTGTCATTATTCAAATTTTCATAAGTACTAAAATAGAAATAAATTATACTCATTTCTTGTCATTTTTATCATTCCAGACTCCTTAACACATTCCAATTTTTTATATTTTAGAAAATATTATTATTTTTTCGTTGTCAATTCTGATGTGTGAAAATGCATTTCTATTATTAATTATGTATGCTTATTGTTAATTTTTTATTAATTAAGTTGTTAAAATGTCATATCTTTATAGCATTTATTTAACTTGTATATGTAATTAAATGAAAAGCGCATTTATTACTTGAGCAAAAATTCGATATTTATCTATAAAGATAAATATCGAATTTTTTTTATTTTACAGTATTTTATGTAATGTCATTTTCTTTGATATTCTTTTCAGCATGTTTATTTGAATTTGTGTAATTTGTAGTTGAACATTATTAATAAAATTTGTATATCAAAGTTTTAGCATCGCATTTTTGTACTCAAAGAAAACTGTGTAATTAAATATTCCTTTTAATATTTTATTTTTTTTAAAAAAATTTTTTCATGTTTTTTTTAAAAATTACTTTTATTTATACATCTGTTATTAAATATGAATAAAATTTTAAAATTTACTTGACTTCTTTAAATTTTATAAATGGGACATTTTATATTTTCGGTATGTAATGAATTAATTAAATCATTTTGTAAATAATCAATTAAATCATTATTATTGTTATTAAATATGAATGAATTATGAAATTTAACATTTATTTTTACAATTGCAATTCATAATACTCATTCAATTTTTGTATTTAATTATTGTAGTTTTGACAGTTATTATAATTTTATGGCAAATAAGTGAGTGTGTGTACCAATAGTGTTTGAAATTTAAAAAAGTGTATTCAGTGTGTAATTATTTGATCTATATCAAATTATTTGCTAATTTAACTTCTCTATAAACTGAAAACTGATTTTCAGATATTGTATAATATGTCAGATATATAAAATTCTTCACTTATTAATTCTTTTGAAAACTGTTATTTGTAATTTGAATTTATTGATTTATCTTCTATGTATTAAATTGTCATCAAAATATAAAGAATGAAATCTTGCTTTCATTAGAATTGATTATGAATGATATCAATTGATATATTTATTTCATATTACTTTTTTTTACAGAATGAACTTTGTAGTATAATGTAGCATATAAAAGTACGGCAGTTTTCAATGTTTAAAATTAATATAAAAAGCAAATTAATTATAAATAATTGTTATAAGTTACCACTTTGAGTAGTAACTTAGTTTTTAAATCAAATATGTCATAAAAATGAAATAATATGCATAAAGTTACATTATTGAAAAGTCATTAAAAATGGTTTTCTTTATATGATGTACTATGATAATTTTTTAAAGCATTTTAGATGGACTAATTGATTTGAGTTCTTTAAAAAATATTTGATATTTTTGTATTATTTAGTATTGAAATATTTATCATGAAATAGAACTAATTAGGAAGTTGATAAAAAGTACATATCATTAAAAGACTTACTATTTTATTTAAATGCATGATATATTTAATCTAAATTTTTTTATAATGTGCTGCTGCATACAGACTTGAAAACAAAATTGTTAATCAAATATTAAAATAATGATTTCTTAATTTTAATTGTAAAAGAGAAATGTAGAAAAATCACATGCTTAAAAAGCATTATCTAATGAAGTTCTTTAGTTAAATCTTTACAATGTACAACATAATTTGTTAAAGCTGTTAGTGTCAAATTACTAGTATTTTTCCTTAAGTGCTGACAGTATTTAAAATTCACTGTTTAATTGCTGACCATGAAGTTTCACTTTAACATGTTACGTTAAAAAACAAAATTGTACAGCTAGCAGCACTCTTTAAAATGAGATATTTTGCTTAAGTTTGTTGTATAAAACACAAGATTGCATGGTATTTACAATATCTCATCCTTATTATGAAGTGATTTCGTTTCTCCACATTTTTTTGCATCTAATTTATTTTCACCAGTTGAAAATACAACTTACATATCATAAATAATATATTTCTATAATATTACAATACCTATTTTTCCCCAATTTCCACTCTTATCCTGATGGGGAATGTACCTAGATAATTTGCCTTATTCATGTCACAATGGGAAAAAAACATGAAAAATTCCAAAGCATCCACCTTAATAAATAAACTTCTATTTCCAAGATCTGCTGGGACCAAATAGTGAGGTTGCACTTCTTGCTATATAAAATTTGTGTTTGAAAGTTCTTACAATAAGAGGTAAACGTTGCATTTCTGCTCTTGGTATGCACATATTTCAGGAAGGAGTTTAGGAATTATATTGGATATTACGGGGAACATCTTGCAACATGTGAATACTTCTCATTACCTCTGACAGTCTTTTATGAGCATTAGATATAAATTCCTTACAACAGTTTTCAGCTTCCTTTACACTAGATTAAGTAACAAATGTCAAAAATGTTTATGCAGTCTTTCTATTCAAATAATTACTATATGAAATATGAATTATTCATGTATAAAAACAAATCAAAAATTAAATTTGTATAAAAAAAATTTAGTATTGAATTTATTGTATTTAAAATGAGCCCATAATTTCCAAGATTACTTATAAAATTTTAAGCAACCAACCATATTTACTATCAATTATAAATCATAATCAGTATAATTAACAACTTAATTGATTTTATGAAAATTGTCTTCTCTAAGTTTATGCAAATCTGCATTCAAGACTGTCTTGATGTTTTGTTGCTCTATTCTAATGTTATTTCTAAACTGTTAATAAAACTAAGCTTAAGTAATTTTTAATTTTAATTGATTGTTTAGTTCAGTATATAATAGCTGTAAATGTTGAACTATGTGAGATTGCTTGCCTTCTGTACTTGAGCTTAGATATAGAATCAGCTCAACTCTGCAAACCATCATAACTTTTTTTTCAGCACTCTTCAAAGTAATAACTCAAAGTAGCAAGAAGTTATATTTTGTCGCATCTTAGTTTATGAGTTAATTGTGAGTGCTCAATGTAAATAATTGCTTGGAGTTGTTATAATGCTACAATGTGCTAATCAGATCTTTGATAATGAAAATATTCTTTTAGTGTTATTGAATGTTTCTCTGCACATATCTGTCTACAATATGTTCAGATTGTATTATTGCACTTATCAAACTACAATAAAAATATAGAACCTTTATTTTTGCAATAGAAATGTATGTATTTTCAGTAAATAGTAGCTATGAATGAGAATTGTATTGTCTTATCTCTAATAGCAGTGATTGTGAAAAGATGTCATAATGTAAATGTATATTCTGAAACAGAAAGCTTAATTTGACAATAATGCAACATAAATCACTAACTTTTTATATCGCACGTAAATACTAAATGTTTAAGTGATGCATATTAAGCTATTCAATATTTAATATTATAATTTCTTTACTTTTGCCTTTTTTTTTAATTAATATTAATTCACATTATTTTAATAACAGCTCATTTTTGCCTTTGTTTATTATTTTTACATGTCTAAGTATTTAATTTATTACATTGAATAACCGACTAAGTTGGAGTATTTGCTGTTTAAATTTTAAATATTTATCATTCAATCGTATTAGCATTTAGATAAAAATTAATCACTAATTGCTTAACAAGGGTTGCTTTAATTTTTTAGATGTACAAAATTTGCTCATATAATTATGAACAACCCTTTAATTTTCAATGAAAGTTTGAAATAAATTATTTTATTATCATATTTCTTTTCTAGAAATGAGAATAAATTGTTTATAGGTGTAAAAGCTGTATGAATTTTATAATTATATGTTCTTAAGAATATTCAATATCAATTATTTACAAGCATTTTTCATTCTCTTTGCATTTCTATTCGTTTGATGGTTTATTTTTTTCAGAAAATCTTTTTTTCATCATGTTAGGCGTTTTGGGAAAGGTTTTTAATTTCACGCCTTATTGTAGGCCAGTGACTTGCAAACTTTCAGTCTCGTGGCTTATTATAAGTACATTTTAAATGTAATCTATTACTATCTAAAGTCTTGATGAATTATTTTAAATGTAAAGAATGTAATCCCTTTGTGAGTTCAGCATCTCTATCACAATTTTCGATTAGGGAATAATGGAAAATTTCAGATTCAAGCAAAGCTACATTTTTCCATGCCAAAATGTTGTACAAATTTACCAAATCTACTTACAAAAATTATAGATCGACACTTAAAAATAAATAAAAAATATTGTATAGCAAATTTATTTTTGAATATATTTTTTTTAACTATAAGAATTTTTAAATTATTTTAAGTTTATATTTTACAAACTGATTTGCATATTCTAAGAAAAAAATTTCTTTAAGGTTATTTTCTCATTTTTTTTACTGTTTAATGTTATATTATTTTTAAAATTTTGTTAAATATTGATGAAAGTTAGGATAACATCGTCACTATGCATTGCCATGATAACGTC
This sequence comes from Latrodectus geometricus, assembly GCA_026290005.1. Lineage (NCBI taxonomy): Eukaryota > Metazoa > Arthropoda > Arachnida > Araneae > Theridiidae > Latrodectus > Latrodectus geometricus. Next base: position 78,345 of record JAPDSC010140120.1, read on the forward strand.
CCATTAGTTGTTTGACTGTTTTATATATTGTCATCATTTCATTCATTTATGCTGATGTAATTATTCTTTATTTTGGTTTGCCTAGGTGTATGATTCTTGCAGTTTTCACACCCAAATGTTTCACCGATTTACAAAGCCAAAATACACTTGATCATCATTTCTTTTGCAATAATTTACTTTATTATAAAAATTTCTAAAATATTTCCATAATTATTAGTTTTAAATCTAATAAGATATATAATTTTTTTAAAATTTCTCTCTAAATTTATTTCTCAAAATGGTATGTTAGATAATTCTTCCAGTATTAATAGCTTCTTTTCTAACTGAAATTATTATAGATAAAATTCTTTTATTGCCTTTTTTTCAAGTAGAACCAACAAATTACTGTAATGATTTCATTACCTTTCATTTTAAGCTGTTGAGATTGTATATATTTATAAACTTTCAAATTTTAATTCATAGTAATTTTTCTTTCGAAGGTATTGAGAACAGTTTCTTTGTATATTGTTTATTCTGTAGAATCTTTATGCAAATGAATTTGAAATGACTTTTTCTTGTCTCCTGTTCTGATGAGAAGGGACTAAATTTATTTATTTCGTTTCTCAATATTTTTATTTTCGTTTTTTGCGATTCTCTTGTTTTTAATTTCTATTTTTACTTATTCTATTATTAATGAATTTTTTTAAGGAATTGTTTAATTTGAGAGAGAGAATCTTTTTGTTTAATTATAGCTACTTTATTTGTTCACTTTTACTATAAAATTTGTAAAAATTTCACTTTTTTAATCAATATAGTTTTTTTTTTAATTTTTGCTTTAACACACACACATGCACACACACACACATATATATATACAAAAAAGCCAAGAGTAAGCTATTGATAGCATACTTAATTTATCGCAAAACTAAATATATTGTATGTTTAAAAAAATTAAATGAAAAATACATAATTTATTCGCTTAATTTTATTTGTACCTGAAGAGAGAAATTAAATCTAATATTTTTAAAACATCAAAGTTTGCTGCTACATGATTTCATATTTAGTTTTAAGAAGAAAATCATCCTTCATGTATTTTTTTTAATATGGAAATATCAAGACTTAATCAAGACAAGTATTATTTTAATTTGTTTAGCTCCTTTAAATAAAAACAAATAGACTTCAGTATCATCTAATTTAGATAATCAAAGTAGAATTTATATAACATAAGCTAAAAAGGAAATATTCAAATTTTAGGCATTTATTTAAATGATAACAATTTAAACATCAAATATAAATGTATTTACAAAATTGTTATCTTTTAGTTACAAGATTAATTAATTTCATTTCTGTAAAAATGATGCTAAAGATATTAATTATAAACGCCTAAGCAATGTTAAAACTTAATATAGACAAATCTAACTATATATATAAAAGAAATTATTGGTATATATAAATCATCAAGAAGTTTTGTCAAAATCAGCTTGCTGTTCTGTAATTTCATCTATTTCATGAATTCAGCTCTCTTGTGTGATGTAGAAGTTTAAAATCCATTTAAAATGGTAAAACTAGCCTTCTTTTTCAAAAAGAACCACAGCAAAAAATCATTTCATTTAATAAATATTCAATGACTCATTTGCAAATTGAATAGAAACATTAATTTGAAATTATGGAGATTAAATATTCACAAAATATAATAAGTGAAAATTGTGTGTAGTTGATGAATACACATCAGTATTATTTTATTCATAAAATCGAAGAAGAGTTAGTAAAAAATAAGCTTAAAAGGTTATTTTCAATAATTTCATATATTTATTTAAATGATAAAATTAAACCTCAAACATAACTGTACGTACAAATATAGATTTCCAAATATATTCTTTTTTTAAGAAATTATGATTAATATTTTGTTACAGACACCAATTTAAGAATTCCTTCTCTGTTTTCTTTTTTGGATCCCAAAAATGAGATTTAAGGATCTTCATTTTAATTTTGAATAACTTATGGTTAATGGGTATGGTTAAAATTAAACTTATGGTTAAAATGGTACTTTTGAATATCTTTGATTTCAGTTTTTTGGATTTAATTGCTTTAAAAAAATTGAGAAAATTCTTGCTACTTTGGCTGTTAGAGATTTTTTTTCAATATTTATAAGGCTATGTTTGAAAAAAAGCACTTTCATTTAATTTTTTTTAATTCTTCGGTGATTTGAAAGCATAAGCTAGTCACAGCGACTTTAAGAATTCCATATCAAATTGTTCAGTGTTGAGCCTTGATTATTTTCTAATTGTTGATAAATACATTTTTTGTTATTTGACCATTTCATGTAATAGAAAATAATTAAAAAGACAGTTCAAATTTTAAATTTCTTCAAAACTTTTTTTTTTTTAGATTTTTTTCAAGTTACATTTTTTTACATATTTTGCTTTAATATACATTCATTTAGCATTATTACAATATCTTAAATATTTGTGCATATGTTTAAATGGTTTTTATATTAATTAAAAAATGCTTTTCTAACAATAAATTTATTATCTTAATAAAAGTTTGTGCTAAGATTTGCCTGTAAGCATAATTTGCTAATGGGTTTTGGAAAGCTGTGTACAAAATCAGCAAACAGAGTATACATTGGTCATATACTGACTGAAAATGTTAGAAAAATATTACGAATACAATTTAATTTCTGTATGTTACAAATAGCTGAAATATTTTCGTCTATATGCACTTGTGATTTTTTTTATTGGTATTTCTATAATTATTTATAGGTATTATTATTGTGCATGCTCTATTTTTGATTGTGAGGGTATTTAATTTTATGTGCTAATCTATTAATAATAGTAAATGTTTATATTTTTAATGTAACTATATGTCATTAGAATACATAATATTTTATAAACCAAAAATTGTACCTGAAAACAATCGAAAATTGTATAAATTTTTTTTACAAAAAATACAAAACTATATGTGTAAACAGAAAGAAAATGCTGTTTATATTAAATTAGTTCATATTAATGCAAAGCAAAGTAGCATTTTTCTGAGTATAAAATTTTGTATTTTAGAAAAAAATCAGCTTACCTGATTATTTTAATACTATATTTATAATACTTTTCCTAAAAGGAAGAATTATGATAAATAGTGCACTTATATATTATAGGAAAATACTCAAAGAACATATTGAAAATTGATTACTTTCCAAGCCTAATTCTTAAGTTCGATTTTGAAAGCTCTTCATTAAATTAAAAGTATCTCAACTGTAAAAATAAACATGAATAAAACATTTTTCTGCTCAAAAAATATTTGTGATGTTAAATATTGACGAATTATGTATGCAAATTTCTCAGAAATTTATGCTGTAAATTAATAAATGTTCTGCTATTTTTTTAGAATAGTATTTATTTTGGTATTGTTGAAGCATTGCCAATTTCTATATTTCCTTTGTAAAGATTTTTTCAAAATTTACAAAATAACATTGCATTTTATCTATGGTTGAGTTTTACTGACATCTAAAAGGTAAATGTGTTCACTCAGTGTCAATAAAAATATTTGTTTCTTTTGAAATATTTCCTTTTCATATGTGAAATATATATTTTATAAACACTTTCACTTAAGCTGTTTGTATAAATTTATAACTGTCTGAGTTTAAAATGTTAATAGTTTCACTGCTTGACCTCTGATTTTCTTTTTTTAATTATTGACTAGTTTCTCCAGTCTTTATCAATCAAATACGAAGAATTTCTAATAGTAATTAAAAAAATTGTGTATTTAAAAACAGTTCATATATTCGTATTAATAAAAGTTTAAACGAAGTAAAAAGGAATATAATTATCTTCAGTATTGCCTAAAAGTTTAAAAAAAAAATCCTAATAAAAGCATCTAAACAAAAAAAAAAAAAACAAATCGATCCAAATACAAAAATTTCACCAAAAATTAAAAAAGTACCTATTACAAAGGATAATACGAATTATTTGCATTTTGAAAGGTTGGAATAATTGAAGTCATTAAATTCACAGTTAAAAAACAAAATCTAATAATCAATAATTTATTACATATTTAACACTGTACAATATATTTACAAGTTTTATTTTTGGTATTTATTTGAAAAAAATAGTTAATTTCTCACATTCCTATATTATTCTGTAAAAATTCTTAATATACAATCATTTTTCTCATAGAAGTCAACAATGAAAAAGCAAGATAAAATATTTTATTTTGTTATTTACAATTATAGATAGAATGACAAAATTGGATGAGGAAATTTTACATATAACAAAATAGAGATGTAAATCATAGATAGCACTGTGGTATTGATAAACAACTTTGAAAGTTGCTAAAATTGAAATAATCTGAGCAGGAAGCAGTGGAAATTTTTTAAGCCAATTTGCTCTATACTAAATGTTTGTAACCGTTTCATATGATGTCGGTTTTATTCTTTTTACAAATATAGTTTAAAAAGGAATTTTTTTAATAATGGATATAAAAATCGTAAATATATGGGTACTCTGTTTTTTTTTTTCAATCGAATTTTAATATATAATTTCCAATAAATACTGAGCATTTAACATCCAAATACTACGATCCTGAGACTACAAAAAAGTACCACTACTTATAAATTCAATTTTTCACTGACAAAACGAAATGATTAAGTTAGTCACTTAGCAAAATATTGGATTTCAAAATTTATAGTAAAAAGTAATCATTCTCAAAATTATAATTTCTGTAACAATTGTTTGAGTCCTCGTTTATACTTGCAAATGCAACACATCTTTTTAAAATCAGATGTTTCTATATTGCTCCATATTTCGTGTCACAATATGAAGCAATATAAAAACAATACGTTTTCCGGAGAAAAATACAATGAAACACAAGATTAATCAAAGTAAATAAAACTTGAATAACTAATCCATGACATATTTTTTCTTTAAGAAAAATTTAAAAAAAAATTAAAATACTGTGATGCATTTCAGTAAATTCGCAAATGTAACTACGAAAATGAGGTAAATCACATTTTATGCACAAAACCGATAATCAAAATGCTTTATATTTTACTGAATTTTAAGTTCATACTTCAAAGAATTTAAAATAAAATCCGGTTCTTTTGACTCTCTTAAATGTGATCATAGTTTTAAAAATATCAAGAATGTCCATGAATGAAATCGAAACTTAAAGTAATTCAAATGTTTCAATTAAAAAATTTATAGAACTACATAAAAATATTTTAAATGGCTCAGTCATTTCCGCAATAATTCAAAACTGATAGAGAAAATAACAGTACTATCAAAATGTCATTTTTTTAAATTTTTTTTAAATAAAGTTTTCTTGGTTTCGATTACACTGATCAGACGTTGTAATCGCACTATTTATTTGGATATCTCCGATTGGTGGAGAACAAAGCGTTCTTTTATTTTATTTTTCTTCTAAAAATTGAAGGAAAAATAAAAGATTTTATCTCTATTTACATCTCGACACACGAGCCGTATCTTTTTCATTGTAGTCATCCATAGACTCTAAACTATGGGTGTTAAACTACGGCACCTTTCGATTTGCTTTATTTTCTTAGATTCGATGCGAATTCCAGATAACATTTTATCGTAATGATAACACAAGTTGGGTAGATTTTTACCTCGAACTGTTTACCTAAAAGCAATAAGCAAAGAATATTTATGAGTGGATAATTGCAATATTTGAGAAGAAAAATCCAAGAACTTTTTGGTGAAAATAAACCTTCACACAAAAAGAACAGAATTCAGTTCTACCACTAATAACAATTGAAAAACAGATACTAAAAATTTCAAATCTGCTGAACCGAAATAAGAATACTAGTTATATTCTATGAATATAATATAACGATGAAAAACATTTGGCTAGCTCTAACAAGTTAAAGTGCATTATTTTTTCATAATTTATAAAATATAATTCGAAATAATTAGTATTTCCACAAAATTTAATAACGGAGCAGTGGTTCATATAAAAGAAAAATAAATCTCACTTATTAAAATCGGATATAATACAAATTATATGTAATCAGATTTAAAATATCTATGAAGTTATTCATAGATATTCAATTATTAGAATAAAAGAATAACCTTGAATAGATTCAGGCTGAAAATATAAGCATAATTGAATGAAGATACTTCATAAAGGAGCATATCTTTTTTTCTGAGAACATCCGTTTAGAACAAATCTATTCTTGCATATATATATGTATCCATTTTTATAAACACACACACATATATATATGAGTTTATCTTATTTGTTTACATAGATGTCTCTTAATTTATTTTTAACATTCACAGATCTAATATAATAGAAATTTATTACATTCTTCACAATATGAATCAGATCTTAAAAAAGTCGCGTAAAATATTATTTAAATTATAACAGACTTAAATCTAGTTTTCCATGTATGTAAATTTGTTTAAAATATGAATACAATTTAATACTTCACTAGATGTTAAAATGATTTATTGAAAACACACATACACATAGAATGATATGTATATATAGTTTTTTTCCATGTGTTTCAATAAATCATAGATGTATAAACATGCAAATCATATGTGATATTATATATATATATGTCAATGAATCATATATATATATATATATATATATATATATATATATATATATATATATGTATAAGCATACAATATTATAATAATTAATAGAAAATGGGTACACTCACAGTAAAGATGTTATTCTGTGATGCATAAATATTGTTAACTAAATATAAAATGTTCATGCAAAAATAAAACGAACAAATACATTTAACAACCACTATTATCAAATGTCACTCCTTAAAAAAAAAGTGTAATACATAGTGAAATAAATATATTTCAATTTTATAAGATAATATAGTTTGATACATCACTGTCATATGTCAACAAATTTTATTCCAGTTTTTTTTTTAGTTAAAAATTGTAAAGTTTTTTTTTTTTTAAATTATGACTAAAGCTTTCCCTTAATCCAACTAAATAGCCTCAAATTTATCACTTCAAGAATGCAATTATTCTGTTCGGTTTTACTTGTACTATACTGTCATTTGAAGTCTTGTAGCTTTTTACAATTGAAACAATATAATTTAAGTGGAAGAAATAAAATAAATTTCAAAACTAATTAATCACTCATTATTTTTTAGCTATTATTTTGAATAATTTTATTCGGAATATACTTGATAAACATTTGAAAAAAAAATCATTAATGATACTTGAAATTGGAATTATAATGTTAATATCATTATTAAAACTGAAAGGAGAACTCAACAGATTAATATTGTATTTTGAATTAATGGTGTTAAACACTACATCGTTTTAAACCGAAAATAGGGAAATATATAAAAAAAATGAATCTAATATGTATGAAAACGTATACATATGGAACATACATGTATATATTCCATAAATTATATATATATATATATATATGAAATAAATTTTTTTATGTGTAATTTAAAATCACATATTTTTATAACTATATGTATAAAAGCATAACCATTTAAAAAGAACTTTCATTAAAAAAATGTTTTTTAGAAATGATATACGTTCCATTATAAATGTCACAAAATAGTAATTGATAAATAAAAAAAAAAAAAAAAAAAAAAAACACACACACACACACATTTTCAAATAGAAATAAAAGTTTAGTGAAATTTTAGATAATAAACTTGGCATCATCAATTAAAATTTATGGAACTGATAACAAAATGTTGAACAGATGATTCAGAGTTAGAAAAGTATAGCAAACATTTTGTAACGACTTTTAATTGTAAATATATTGTACATAATATATACTAAGGTTATATCATATTTATTAAATTTATTAAAAACAAATGTATAGCACTCAGTCAGCTATGTTATTTATCAGAGCCATCATTTGAGTGATGTCTCTTTGCACTGAAATTTTATTCGTTTCATAAAAATTTTAAGATAAAAAATCAAGGTAAATGGAAGTTTATCATACACTTTTTGTGTTATAGAACAGTGGTAACTAATCTTCAAGTAAAAGTTGATATTGTAAGTAAAAGTTAATATGAACGAGGAATACAAAGCACAATGAAAGAGAATAACATTATTTGTGGGAATATTAAATAAAACAGCAAATATACAATGTAAGCACAAATAAGTCTGTTACAAAACAGTATTCCTTTTCCAACTATATTGAGATCCACAGTTATTTTATACCTTAAAATGTTTGGCACTTTGCCAATAAATGAACTGTGAAAATGAGGTTCCTTTTTCTTTAAATTTTTTGTACAAAATAGAAACTTCACTTGAATAGTTAACTGAGCGAATTTCATTTGAAAATTTTATTGATTTGCCATTATGAATCTTGTTTCAAATGAATTGGTTTTCATTTTTAATGATTAAATTTAAAAAATTTCCTTAAAAAAATGGAAAGGTACAAACGTAAATTATAAAATAGTTTTGTTCTCTAAATATATTTTTCTAATTTTACTAATTTTAAAATATGTATTTCGATTAAATTGAAATAAATCATTGTGTCCTCTTTTTTTGGTATTCACTTTTTTATGTGTATTTTTTTAGTGGTCCTGATTTCATTTTGCTTGATAACATTTCATGTTTTGCAACAAAAAATAATTTAAACTGCGTAAAAGTATTTAATTTTATTAGAAAATTTTACCTCATACCTTTCATTTAATCAATATCAATCAACTTGTTCAATGAATAGTTAAATTAGTGACTTAGAAAAATGTTTGACTTTAAAAACTAAAATAAAGAAATAAATAACAATTAATTTTTTTAATAATTTATAATTATAAAAATTAATGAAATAAATAATTCGAATTTAAAGTTTTGAAAAAAGAATATAAATAAATTTTTATCAACTTGATTGATTAATTTTCTTGTTGTAAAACAAGGAATGAGTAGTTAATTTGGTGATCTGATTTTAAAATATTCGATTATAATTTGATTGGTGACTGGTTTCCAAAAATTAAATTACGATTATTTTTAATTTAAAATTTTGAGAAACAAATTATTTTTTATCTCTCATAGCTGAATTTCGAATTAATATAGCGAAACTAACCACTAGCAGATGAATTCTGATACTCGGCAGTTCGTAGTAGAACAGAACAGTCGCAGGTAATTTTAACGGCATCATAAAAGAGACTTTTCTATATTATATTACACTTCTTCGGGTTCATAATTCTAACCTTCTGTTTCATTAATATCCTTTGGTTTAAACATTTACAAAAATGATAATACTTTAAACTAATTAAAATTTATGGAGCAAATAAGTATCATGGATTTTATATAGCTATTTCTTTTTAGAACAAATAAATTATTTCTTGATGGAGAGCGCAAATATATGAGATGTATTAACTCTGAATTATCGTAAATTACTTAAACATCAGCCCTACATTATTCCGTTATAAATTTTAATTATGTAGTAGAATTTATTGAAAATTTTAAAATAATTTAATCCTAATAGTATCACGAAGAAGATTCTCGAATTTACCAATGCATTTCGAATAATAAATTTGAGTAGTGAAATGTGAGTGCCTAATATTGAATCCTAAATTTTAGAATTATGATATTATTCACTGTCGTAGATAAATTTTTAATGGAGCAGAGCAAACAAAACATATTTGTTCAAATTTGTTTTTTTTAACAAGCGCGACCGAGATTTGTTCACGCGCATATGGTGCCTGATATTTTTGTTGAATTGCTGTTCATCCGTTGCTATGCAGCGGCACGAATCAACAATGAGGATTGTCTTTTGCACAACAGGTGGGTTCTGGCCGGGACAGTCGAGGGTCACGTTACCCCACCTGAGGCTGTCGGGTTTGCAGTTCGAGTAGGACTGGAACGCCACCCCTCTGGAAGATTTCTGCTGAGGTATAAAGAAAGAGTTGCACTGTCCATAGCAGAAGTTGTTGAGGAACGTCTTCGTCTTGCAGCGGGGGGCGGACACTTTCTGGGTGAAGGGCACGGTGCGGCACCAGTCCTTCTTCACCTCGCTGGCGCTCGTGATCACGTGACCCTCGCTATCGGATTTGAGAATGAAGTTCTTGCGTCGGCGACCCTCTCGAGGCTCGGCCAAGTGGCCAGCCCTGGACTTCAAGAGCAGCCGATGCCGCCGCTTGCGCTTGTGACGCCGGTGAGTAGGAACACTTTTCTGCGTATCAGAAGATCTTTGACGTCGTATCCGGTTGTGGTTCCGGTTCGAGACTACTTTATCAATGAGGGACCACACTTCGCCCTCATCCATCACTTGTGGATGGTCATATCCTGCTCGCCCTGACGTACCATTGTTCTCGATGACGTCAAAGGTCGCGTCATCGGTGACGTCATCGCCGTTTGGTAGTACGAGATCATAATGATGAGTTTGAAGCAGCTCGATGGGTGTGTCATTCAGATCACTTGGCCAGTCGTCGCGTCTGTCCGGGTAGCTTTTTATGGCGATGTCGCCGCCGACGGAACTACTAAACTTAGTCCTGTTGATAAGGTAAGGGGTTCGAGTGTCTTCCTCGTGCCGATTCATGGTCGCTGAGTGCCACGATGAAGGTTGCCTATTGTTGACTTCCGATATCCGGATGTCGGTGGAGTTGAGATGTTGGCAAAGACCACAGCTGAGGTGAAAGAGGATGACGAGAGCAGCAATGATCGGTTGTTCTGGCCGTGGCTTTGGCTTGGGACGAGGCTTCATTTCAGGAGGACAAACCTTCCAAAGAGTAAATAAAAAAAGATGAGTCCATAATGATATGATAAACATTGATATGTTTTAAATGGTATATAATATAAATAATTTTGCGTAAGTATGTACTTTATATGATGTTCATTCTCTTCGACGAAAAAATATTATTAAACAAAAAGTTTAGTTTGTTTCGAGATTATTATATATTGGAGAAAGATTTATTGAATATTAGTATTATCTTCCATATACCCAGCCGATGTTTCACTTTTCGGTAGTGCAATGGGTCTCATGGATTAGTTTAGTGAGTGCGGCATCGTAACCTCGAATGTAATCGGGCATTCGTGATATAGAAACTGTCCTATCAACCCTAGAGATATCATTTCACGAGGACGTCATTGCCGCTGGCGACTTATTTTATACCATAACCATTAGTGAACTCTTTCTTGGGCTCTTAGACTGTTACGGGTATAGAACACGCTACCTTGCGATTATGAGAACGATGTTTTTCACAACTAGGCCATCGCGGCCCTTATTATAAATATTAATCGCCCCAGATTCCAATAGCAAAGAAAAAAATTACTAGCAATAAGTAAGCAGCAAAAGATATATATAATAATAAGGAAATTAAAATGTCATCTTTTACTGCTGATCTTTTCACTAGAGCAAGTTCTACAAACTTTCAAAATATTAAGTCTGACGGAAGACGACTATACTGCCACACAATGTTTATTATTCAATTCAATGTTAATACTTCCCATGTAGTTTGCATGGGAGTTACTTGGAAAGTTCAGCTCTTCCATCACAGGGGGGAGGGTAGTCCTGAATTCACTGATTCGTATTGTTGTGAATGTATATATATCATTCTTGCGCAAAAAAAAAAAAAGATCTGTGAAATTCTCAACCACTGTTCCGCAGCACTTTTGTGTGCCGCCTGATTCTTAAAGTGTGCCAACAAATTTTCGAAATATTTACAGTAAAAATTCTAATGATTTTTTTCATTACAAGTTTGCTGGAATCAACAGAAATGCACTGTAAAAGAAAGCTTGCTCTTAGTATTAAGTACCCTATTTTTGACAATCAAAAACTGTTTTTATGTTTGAAAACTGTGACCTTTCCCCTTAAGTATTTCCTGTGAGAGTGAAATATTTGTTCCACGTGAAGAAATTTCAAATATATATATGTTCCTCTATTGTCTATAACTACAACTTTCTACATCTTATGTGTGTAAATATGAGTTTTCAGTCTTAACCGACATAAAAATGAAAAATAAAGATCGAGAGTGCCCGTGTTCCTTAAATTTTGTTTATTAAGTGGTTATTAATTAAAATAATTCTTTTTTAATCATTCATATAATGAAAAAACATTCGAATGATAAATTTATGTAATGAAAAATCCCAGTTGTTTTTCTATTGTTTTAATATTTCCAGTATCTACAATTACAATTTTCTACATCTTATGTGTGTAAATTCGGATTTTCAGTATTCACCAACATAAAAACGAAAAATATATCGATACTGTTCAATGTAACAGACGATATGAGAGTATCATTATCATTTCTACGACCTAATATAAATGAAATGATCCAGAAACATCAAGCTCAAGTTTCTCATTCAAAGTATTCTTATTATGACATTGTAATCAATACCGTAATAAAAGTACTATTGCTTTTGTAGTACATATTATATTATTTTGTTTTACATTATTATTATCATAACTGTTACAAGTAATAAATAGCTTCTAAACTGATCTTTTCTTTGTGTACCACCCAATTTTGAAATAATTAAGAGTGCGCCGCTAGAAGGGGAAAAAAGGGGGGGGGGGGGAGAGTCATAAATTTCACAAATAATTCCCCTTTTGGCTTATAAATTAGTATTTTAAAATCAGTTTTTTATGCATATATATTTAGAATAAAAATATTAATATTATCAACATTTATTTATTTCCGTTATACAAAATTAACAGCTATCTAAATTATAATTAGAAGCAAAAAAATGCTCACATTTGTTCAGATTCATATGTAATTTTTTTATCCATGAACAACTATTTGTGAGTAATTCAGAGAATTCATTCTCAGTTTAAAACCGTAGTTGCTACGTAATTCTAGCAGTAGTGCGCACATGTACTTAAATGTACTGCACATCTATCAATGTAGCAGAACTACAAGTTGTAACAGCACCAATATATTGGTGCTGTTACAACTTGTAGTTCGAGTTTGTATACAAACTCGCTTTCTCGACAGTAATCAAATGAAGCAGTTATCAATAAAATTCATTTAATTAAGCATTAAATTTTTAAATTAATAAACCTTTAATGTAAAAATTTAAAAACAAATATTTTTGTGTATTAAGTTAAGATTTATTTTTTTTTAAAATATTTTTTTTTTTTTTTTTTGCGAGTCATGTTTATTTTACGCATGTTATAAAAATTCGAAAAATAAAATAATATTCCTAACCGTATAAAAAGGATTATTTCCCTACCCAGGCAAAAATACATAGATTGTATACTGAAAACAATGCTTCTCCAAGTCCACATACACAAACAAGTTAAGATTAAACTTTTCCTTCGATTTTTAACTTTTTTTAAAATTTTCTAGAATTATAAAAAACTATGTGATTTTAAATAAACTTGCGGAAAAGTAAACAACTACTTAGTATATAATTCTGAGGAACAATCTCTAAATGACATGCTTCAATGACATAAATAATATACTTTAAAAGGTGATTTCGTGCAATGAATTTATTAAATACTAACCTTGCATACTAATGCTTAGTAATTGGAATATAATCATAAAATATTAAATCGAAACACATAAAACAAAATAAGCAACTTATTTTTTTTTGAATGAATGAACATTTAAATTTATTATATTTATAAATAACGAACCACACGAAAACTTTAAAATTTAATATGCTTTAAGAATTTGGATAAAAAAATTATTAACAAAAAATATTTTTTTTAATTTTTAATAACTAATACAGATATTTTTAAAACATTTGAATAAGACATCAATTTTTGTTTTCCGCATTTGCTCTTTCTCATTAAAAATCATTTATTTTTGTGTTGCATCATTTTTATTACGGTTTCTAAAAGTGTGTCGTTGTTGTCGGGTGACAGCCAGGCTGGCAACATGGGGTGCGCTGCTCCACTTTTCCAACTGAACCATATTTGGTGTGGAGTCCGACTTCCACAATATACACATGCCATAGGTACCCGTTTATAGGGTAGGCAACCATTCACACACAAAGAAAGGACAAAGACAAGAAAGATAGAGAGAGAAAGTACATCCATGCCCGAGCCAGGATTCGAACCCAGGTCCCACCCATCTGTAGTCAGGTACGCTAACCACTGGACAGGTTGGGCGGCAAGTGTGTCGTTAAAACGCTTGAATAAGCAGACTGAGATTCAGGCGCTTTGGGAAAACTAGGAAGAGAAGGTAACTTGGTGGCCTGGTTGGTCAGGGAGCCCTTTGCGCTGCCGAGAGGCAGTGAGTTTAAATCTGGACCCAATTGACGATCCGTCGTGTTCGCTAATGGCTGCTGGGGTACGTTGAATAGGTCGTGGTCGCAATGTCCTCCATGTGAAATGATACTTACGGGGATGATAGGACAAGTATTGGGGTCTTCTGCTTGGTCACTGCTTTTGAATGACGAAGACTCCACCCAGCTGTTTCTATCGAATTGGTAAAATCCAACTCATACAGGTACAGTGATGCAACAACAGAAGGCGTATGGGGTAGCTAGATACAATGGCCATTTCGACTCCCATCCAGTCGAATGAACAAAAAGCTGTGGTTATTGGTACGATGAACCAATATTTTTTTTAAATATTGTTTGATAAATTATCAGAATTTAATATATTTATTGCGTGTCGGCAACTACGGGCCGCTGTTGCATGCTCGCGGTTCCGGCAGGAGGAGCGTGTAATCCTGCCTTCTGAAAGAGCCTACACCAGGCAAAGTTTTTAAGCTTTCCAATGTATCTTCATTGCATTGGGATGTGCTAGTTCAGCTGTCATCACTTTATTATCTTTCAAATGACTGCCTGCAGGTTACGCCTATTCAATGGGCACCTGAAAGCAAACAAAAGGAGGACGAGGTGCACTCATTTTTGACCTTCTTAAATTTTAAACATAAGTTTCATTATGCATTAACGTGTTTATGAATATTTCCTTATGTTAAATACCATACAGCTCTTTTTAATGATAAATAAAAAGGGAATATAGAGGGAAATGATGGAGAAGTCTCAATAATGTATAGTAGAAATTCTTTTTTACTCCATCTACGCGTTTCAAATTATGTATATTTTACATGAATGCAAACAAAGTGTTAGCATTTTTTTTTTAATCATTACAAAAAATATGCTCTCAATCACACTAACTATACATTACTTCAATTGTGCCCGTAAAATTTACAACATTACAAATTAGAACCCATGTTTTTAAGATAGTATTAATATAATGAATTATACTTATATAAAGTATTTCTTTTTATTTCTAATGGCGGGCACCCTGTTGCGACAAGTACGTACGTACATTAGCCGCTACAAGGCCGGAAACTGCTACTCATTTTATCGTTACCCGGTGGGCACCTGTGAACCAAGTCACGGAGGTACGAGTAGCATCGCCCACGCCACACCACCAGAAACCCGTTTATAGGGCGGGCAACATTCATCCATCACCTGAGGAAAGGACAAGAAACACAGAGAGAGAGAAAGTACATCCATGCCCGAACCGGGATTCGAACCCAGGTCCTCCCCATCCGCAGTCAGTTACGCTAACCACTAGACAGGTTGGGCGGCACTTAAATAAAATATTGTTTAATATAAAAGCTTTTATAGATCCAATTCTCTCGCGATTTCAACAAAATTAATGGTGTGACGAATCTAGAAATTTTTGGAAAATTGAAAAGAAAAATCACACTTAAGCAAATAACTAAAACATACATCTCTGCGCTCTGTAAATAACCTCGTGAAAGAATACTTAATATCTAGGGAATGATTATGTAACTTAAATCGCTACTTTTCCAGCTTCAATGCATTCTTTCAATTTTTCTTTTAAAGAAAGCGATTTCCTTTTCCGAGATGTTATTTCTGCCGCCCACCCTGCCTAGTGGACTACTAATAGGGAAGTCCTGGGTTCGAATCCCGGTTCGGGCATTGATGTGCTTTCTTTTTCTCTCTCTTCTGTCTTTGTCCTTTCTTTGTATGAATGGTTGCCTACCTAATAAACGGGTACCTACGGCATGTGTGTATAGAGGAAGTCGGACTTCACACCAAATTATGGTTCATTTGGGAAAGTGGAGCAGCGTACCTTATATATTGCCAGCCTGGCTGGTACTCGATAAAAAAAATGTCATTTTTAGCCTTAATGTTTGAAGAGAAGCTATACTAATCTGCGATCATGCTTGGTTCCATGTGGATTAAGCTCTTTTTAAGGCGATTGTAAGTCAATAACCAGTTTCACACAGATTAGGTAAGTTTCAAAAGAGGAAAAGGGAAAACTAGATTTTGTCGTAAAAGATCGCAAATTTCTTTTTAAACAGAAGAAAGCTTTACAAATGCAAGCAACTTTATCAATCACCTGCACATAATAACAGATTTTTTTTTTATCCTTTAAAAAAAGAGAATAATAAAAGAAATTTTTAAAATAATAAGCTATTTATATAAGTAGAATAATTGAAAATACTAAAATCACCTTTGTAATTCAAACAAATTCCTGTTACTCAATTTTAATATTTATTATTATTATATTCTAACTATTATAAAAAAAAATCGTTCTCATAAATTAATAAAATTAAAAACTAAAGCCACCATTCCATAGATGCGACTATTAAATTGAGAGTAACAGATCATAATCATGTAAATAAATCAATTTAAATGTTAAAAAAATAATTAGATAATAAAAAAATATCAACATACAATTCCGAATGAACAAAAATTGTATTTAGTTCTGCTGGTATTTTAGATATTGACACGTGTCATGGGAAAATTTTATCAATTACAATTCTGGAGACTATAAATTTGATATGTTGGAAATCCGATTAATCAGAGTTTTAACAAAAATAATTTTTCCAGCGACGTGAAAGAAATCTTTACTATAAATATTATTTGAATATTTATCATGCTGAATTATAATACCTTTTTTAATTTAAATTCTCTTAACTGATTTTAAGCTTACGCTATATCCCATAGTTTTTCGCATTAATTATTTCAATGTGAGTGTAGCTGAAATTAATTAGTGATGTAGTCATTTGCTATTGATAATTAATATATTTGCGTCTATAAATGTTTATTCAAAAATTATTGGCAACGTTTTCTATATACCTGCTTAAATATTGTAAGGACTTTCGTTAAATTGATATCTATTAGTGGCTCGCATGCAGTTGCAGTTTTATGTGGCCGCCATCATGCGAGAGTTATCAAGCCTTTATATATATACATAAGCTTCGCTTTACTATACATGTAACTATATACAGGAGCCACATTCAATTTTGAGAAAAATCCAGATTCAAATTAAATAGATTTTTTAAGCAAAATTTCAATCCCCGTTTCTGACACTATTCAGGATTGGTAGTTAGCGCGCGGGGGAAGATAGCTTTTGATTTACGCAGATATTTCTATACCTTTTAGAAAAAATCAAGATTAGTGTTAATCCATAAACTTGGAAAAGTAAAATCCCAAGTCCAAATTCCTTTTTTGTTGAAATAAAATGGTTATTGTGTTTTTCCCCCGAACTGCAAGTCATCTGGGGTGGGTGTTGGAATTATCGCTGTTTCCTCCTTTGCTTTGAATAACTAAAAGTTTTTTTTTCCCAAAAGCAATCTGTTTCAAATACTCAAAAGCTTTGAATGGCAGGCTTTTGAAGACGGCTATCTTGGACACAAAAGTACACGTGGCACTGAACAAAAACAATGGGCGGTGTTGGACAAAAATGCTGTGCGTTTAGATTGATAATTTCATTAATTTGCATCACTAATGATGCCGAAACGATTCAATGTAACAACACTTTTACATTGAGAGTAAATCAGAATTTGATTATAAAGACTGACATTGAGGGAAGCGAGGGTTGACATTGCTTGACTTCCGCTTAAATGGCTGAGTCATCGCGAGATGTTTCTTGGTGTCTATTTCTATGAATCGGTATTGTAGGGTCACGTGTTGTACTCTATGGTAGATATAGGAAGCACGCCGATACACACACACGTGGTAGGTGTTCTTACAAAAATCTTCGTTTGTTAGGCCTACGATGTCAAAGAGTATACTTTCAAAAGCATTTCCCGAGAGAGAGCTCTATTCGTAGTCATGATGCTTGATTTTAGTGTTCGTGAGGGAACAGACCCAGGTTCAACATCTTATCGCGTTAAAGTAGGCAGAACTTCATCTAACCTGGTCTTATTGAAACTCTAGACTTGGCTTTGTTTGTAAACTACCTTCCCCGTCACATTAAGACTGAGCAGTCTTCGCTGCATTGCATAAGGTAAAATTGTAGAAGAAACATAAGCTCATAAGTGGTCTAATCTACAAAGAATATTTACTTTTAAAAAATGTGCGAATGGTAAATTGGATATAAAGATAGTAGAGTAGCCGTTACTATCTTATATATATATATATATATATATATATATATCTAGTTAAAAAAATTTTTAATTAGTTAAAAAAATCTTTTAATTAACTTTTAATTTAAAAAAACTTTTAAAAAGTTAATTCAGCCGTTTTGATAAAAAAAAAATATATATATATATATATCTAGTCAGAAAAATTTCGAACAATTTTGAGACAGATCTTTTGTTTTTTAAAAAGTGAACAATTGAATGCTGATTCGATATTAGAAAAATTCCAAGACAAAGTTTTATAATATCCATTGTAAAATCTAATATATCAATACATCTCTAATTTTACATCAATCAGCTTCGTTTAAATTAACAATGTAGTGATTATGATACTTAATCAGTTGCCATAGTAACAATGATAGAGTGGCCTTGATTTAGAGTTTTGTATATACCTGTGTTTCGCAGACATTAAATTCAGTCGCCCTAGAGAAAAATTGTGTGTGATAATATACTCACATAAATAAGCATTAATAAATATTAGAAATCAAATATATAAGCTACAAAATACCTTAATTTTTTATATAAGATTTAAAAATAAATCTAAACGTATATTTCACTAACACATTTAAAAACAAATCTATTTTATTTCAGAAACTCACCCCAAATTTTAATCTAAATTTAATTTTATTACATTGCTTTAATAAAAATATATTTTGAAAGTTACTTTTTATAGTTTTTTCTTCGTTAATATTTATTATGTTCAATAGTTTATTACACTGACTTACACAAGAAAAATAGCAAGGAAAAACATCTGCAAAGAGTATTAAACAAGTTAATATTTGCTGGATTACGATAGGATACGAGCGCAGTGTGACGAGCAATGCGATTAGCTGCATTTAATAGATATTTTTGAATGCATAAAATCGCTCATATACAGTTAATTGCCTTGCAATTTTGAACCACTGTCAAATAGCGAGGTCGACACCTGAGCTTATACATTCCTATTCTCCCCCTGTGAGACAAAGAGGAAACGAATATTAAATTACAATGTATCCTTACAAATCGCTTGCAATATCAAACTCCTATTTCAAAAATAATTTAATAAAAAATAGCGCAAATAATGATTTTTAAGCAAAAAAATGTTGCATTAAAATATGTGCGAATTCTTAATGTAAAACATTACATTTTTGTATAAGCAGATTTTACTAACATTAGTATTACAAGCTTTCATGTAAAACTAAATTAAATATGTAAATGCGGTATACTTAATGTTTAAACAAATGTGCTTTTATTTTAAATACTTTTTAATGCAAAGTACTTTATTATCAAAGTTCAAAACATTTTACATTCAATTAATTATGGGATTCTTTATTTTACACAGTTTTTAATAACTTAGTCGCCTTTCAGTAAAATTCAGCTGTGTCACGAATTATTTAAAAAGTTCATTATTCTTATTTTTGAAATAATGATTAATAAGGAATTGGTGGAAAAACATATATTTATTTCTTATAAAATAAAAAACATTATGTTGAACTATCACCTCATGAATCACTTAAAACATTCATTATTTCTATTTTAAATAATAGTAATAAAAAGAAATCACAAAATTAACTTCTTGTAGTAATAAAAAAAAGTAAAATAAAGGAAATTTTTCCATATAAAACACGATAGTTAAAACCTTATAGCACAAAAATTTTTTTTGATTAATGTATAGTGGCGATTTTCTGATGCCTTACTTTTTCTTTGATTTCTGAATGATTTCTTAAAGTATCTACTTCATAACACTGCAAGTAAATACGAAACCCAGCAACCAAATTTGGGAGGGTGACCACATTCTCCCTCACTGGGTTGTTGGAACTCCGTAGATTGTGGATTTGT
>JAPDSC010140120.1:99937-146599 GCA_026290005.1 Latrodectus geometricus
TTAATTAATTACACGCGCTGTCATCTAAATGTAACTCTAGTTTTTGTCTTAAAGTTGCGAGAGGCGGGCATCCTGGTGAAAATTTCATTCCATTCTAAGTTCAACCTCAGACAAAAATTTGGCATACAAACATAATAATGGTTTCATTTATATAGATTATTTCATTAACCTATGAATGGAAATAATCAGTGGTGTTGTCGAGCTGGAACGCTCCGGAACGTCGTTCCGGTACTTCCTTTTTGGACAGGAACGCGTTCCGGAACTAAAGATCATTTCTGATAACGAGAATTGGCTGACGTATTGAAAAAAATTTAAAAGAATTGCTGATTTTTTTTTTCTAATTTTTGACGAATTTTTGTAAGTATTATTATAAACAAGGATTTGAAGCGAACCCGAACCAATACAATGTAATAATAAGATTAATAAGTACTACTGCTAGCAAAATATTCTATGCACGCTACCTAAGTCAAAGTGTCGATTTTATTCAAAGTATCGAACTAATTTTTATTAAACGTTCCTATTATTGTAATATTCATATATATATATACATATGCACAAAATGGGTTTCGTAATGATTTTCGTTTCCTTTCCTTTTTATGCTATATACAGGGCCGATCCTGGCGACAGGAGAAAATAGGGGGAAATCCCCCCCCCCCCCCGTCGTTAAATTTGGGACATGAGACCGCACAGAGCAGCCGCCTACCCAGGATCGGCCCTGTCAATATAATTATATTTACGCGTTCTGGTAAAAAAAAACTAGCACAACACCACTGGAAATAATTATTTTGAGAAAAAAAATTATTCCCCCCCCCTCTCTCAGCACAGGTAAGTCCATATTCGGTAACATCGATAAAATCGCAAAAAATGTCCAAAGTGGATCATCATGTTAGAAATCCAGAAGCTAAAGAGCAACCAAAAACAATATGAAATCATTTGCACAAAATTAATGAAAAACATCAAATAAAACTTTCACTAAAAATAATAGATTTTTTCCCCATCCTAATATTATATTTCGAATGTATTACAGATTGAAACTAGAGGTATTGAAGAAAATATCTCACCTTTCAATGAATCAATTAATTTAGCGAAACATCATAACAGAAAGCAAATACTGCAAAAAACTACCTAAAATATTATGAAAACTCAATAAAATTAAATATACTCCAGCGAGATAACTTATTGGAGTACATGCATAAAAATGATCAATAAAATAAACACTCTTTAGATTGCTAATCAAAACAAAACACATTCCCTTCAAAACATTGACCTAACATTTCGCAATCGATAACTGGAACCATTTTAATGATTTATAGAGAAATCTATTGAAAACCATGTACTGAATGATGTGATATTGAAATACATTAAGTATAAGAAATAAATTATGATTGGATGTATAAATGCTTATACTTGAAAATCAAATTCAATGAAAGAAAAAGGATAGAATTTTAAAGCAATTATTGCTTGAGAAATTATTATTATGTTTAAGTAATTTGTGATTCCACACTAATTTTAATGGTTACTTTCATGCACGTGTAACATTATGTCGGTTTGATAAAAAATACAATTTCTAAAATTACAATTTTTCGTCAACAAATAGAAAATTATATATGACATATATGGTTGTTACTTTAATAAATGATTTGTGTTTTTTTTTTAGCAATAGTTCTGTTATGATAAATATTTATCCGTTTTCACAGTACAAGTTGATCAACATTTGGAGACAAAATGATAAACAAATAGATGACAGGATACAATTGTAATTGTTTTGGCTATTAATATAGCGCACCTTTTTTTTAAGGTTTAATGAAAATAAAAAAATGTGTTTATAATTGTGAAAATAATAAATTTTGAATACCCTTACGTTGCACTATGAAATAACTTAAAGAAAAAATTAAGCAATTAGGACACACTTTGGTTGAATTTGCGCCAATTTCCTTGTTCAATGGTATTTGTACTTTTATTTCAAATGTGTAATATATGTGTAATATGTTTCGTCGACACCATTCTCAAAGTATATCCTCCGAAAACAAAAGACTAACATTAAGCAATTGGTGGAAGAAGAGAGGTATGTTTATTATTAATATTTTTTATGATGTTTATTGTTCGTTATTTACGGTAATCTAATTATTAAAATTAAATTAATTTTAGTAATTTAGTCGTCATTTTTTAACATGCAATATTCTGTTTATTTTAAAACCTCGCTTATAAATATTGGCGATGTTGGCGACATTTTTGGCGATTTTTTGAAAACGTCGCCAAGAGCGACCGTACAGTAAATTTTTACCTAATTATTAAATCATTATTCTCATCAAAATTTAACAATAGGAGCATTTATTTCCTCATCTGATTACTTTCATCTGTAAAATACACATATATCCATACATTTTAGTAACAAAATTAAAAAATACTTTTTTCTAGCGAAATAATAGCAGTACTTATTATTTTGTACAAAAACCAAGTTATCTACAATAATTTAATGCTATGCATTTGTGATATACACTAAAGAAAATAAATGAATTTTTTACGAACAATTTGTAAGCAAATACAATGTTTATATGCGCTTCAAAAGCAACATTAAATTGTACATTTTACAAATATTTATAAATATGTATATAAGATGTGAATTAGACCAAATAAGATAAATATAAATAATTCATAATTGTTACTACACAAGACAAATAAAAATAATTCCTAAGTAAAGTTAAGCTTCGGAATTACTTTACCTAAGCAATGCTTACACATATAAGTAATGTTTACATTTCTAAGCAATGTTTAGGTAATTCCTAAGATTATATGTCTTAGGTAATACTTAATTTCTTAGAATTACTTAAGCTATGTTTAGGTAATGTAATTCTTTGATATTAAAATAGAATTCGCGAAACAAAGAATACAAACATCATGAACGAAAACAAAAGCGAAATTTACCTTTTAGCGGGAGTAAAAAAATCCTTTCTAGCCTTCCGCAATGAAGTATAGGCAGGAAGCAATCCTCCATGGTCGATTCGACAAAAAGTTTTCTTTAAATTTCACGTTAGAAACTGGGCATTCATTAGCGACCGCAAATTCAGAGAATGAGAAAAAAGCTTCATATTTCGTTCGGCACAGTGTAAAGGAAAATAAGTAAAACAAAAAAATAAACGCACTTTAGTCTTATTTACCGGAAGTGAGGCGAATGGGGCGGGGAAGCATATTAGGTGAACATTCCTTTCAAATATTTGATTTGGTGGTATTTTTCCATAACCTCCCACGCAAAGTGGTTGCCCTGACCTTGAGCAGTGGATCTTAAAATGAGTGATGCCATCCACTCTACAGCCATTGCGTCATCCTGTCGTTACAGTATGAAAATATTAAAGCATGCAGTCGACACGATCGATCACTAGAATCGAACATATGGCCCTCCTGCTCCTGACTGTGTGCCTATTGTATGAAATTATGTAATTTTTTCGTGCATAATGGTGTTACAGCCTTTATAAGTTGTGATCATTTCTTTGCCTATCTTGCCTATCTTGTATGCAATTATTAAATCGATTATCTCATTTAAGATGTAAAATTATTTTCCGTATATATTTCTCAATGAAACACATTTCCACAATGTTTTTTATAACCTTTTTAACTTGAAAATTCTTAATTTTAAAGATTCTAATGAAGTTCCTTAAATTTGAATTGGGCAAACTTTCTTCAATTTGGAAGCATTATAATGGAAATTTCAAAAATCAAAATTAAGTACTTTATTTTTTTTTTTAAAGTGATAATGTAAGAATGATAATATGAAACGGAACTTGCAAATATTTTTAATATCGCTTCCAATATCGACATGCATTTATATTGTTGTTGCTCATCTTATATAGTCCTGCCGTATTTCTGATATGTTCAAGATACCGGAATATCTCACCTTTGGCGGTTTTTTAGAGTATTTTAGAAAATCTCAAGACTATTGAGAATTTAGGTTAAAAAAACATAGAAATTAATTTTAATACAAAAGAATTAGAATTGAAACACAAACTATTAATCTAAAATTCCAATGATATTTGGAAAAACTTGTATTCGATACATGAGCCTTCCTTCACTTCTAGATCATTTACGGTAAAATATACCCACTCCTGGTCATGAGGTTTAGATGTTCCATGTTATGCCTCCAGTTTATTAAACTAGGAGATTACTCTATGTTCTAATTCTTCATCACTTGAACATCATTTAATCATAGTTATGTAGAACTTCCAGTGTTGCACGTGTTCTTTTATATAATTAATTTGAGACTTCTTACAAAGAATAATGTTTATTTTCCAGTGAATAATGTCGAACAAAACTTTAAAACATCGTCTTACAAAATCGTCTGATTACAAAGCTCGCGTCAACTAGCACGAGACTAGTCGAATTGCGAAGAATTAATGAGCCACTGAGTGCACACACTCGATGGCATCATTACAATGGTGTGACATCACTACAATCATATTTAAAAAGAAACTGTTAGAAACAAAGTTCAGATTACCAAAAATTCCCTTTTGGAATGAATTTGTTTATTCTTGAGCAGTCCAAATGGCGAGCAAAAATCGTAGGAAGGTCTCATTTCACTAGAAAATATTCTTCGCCTTGTTTTTTTGGATGCACCACCTCTGTTTCAGAAACTTTTTTGCCTAAATGCAGAGACTCAATATGAAGCGGACAGAATAAAGTATGAAGTTCGTGACCAGATATTGTAAATGGTGATCATACACACAAGTGGAGGAAGCTTTGGAAGTATGACTGAGCTCAATTCAGTAAATTTTCTATTACTGAACTGTCTTATTGTTCTGGATTTTCCTTTTTATATAATATAAACCAGTAAATGCAATTTAAAGTAATAAATACAGCACATGAAAGTCCATGGAATCAATGAAATATGATTCAAATTAATATAGATTATTGGCAATCTAACTAGCGCAATATCAGTTAATGAGAGGAATACCAATATATAATATAAGATATAACTTAAAGAACAACAAAAATCATAAACAAGAGTACTATACAATACAAATAGGGAAAAGGCACAGGGACTACGCATTCATCACCCTCATATATATATATATATATATATATATATATATATATATATATGGTATTGTTCGGAAAGTTATTTCGTTTCATATGAAAATGAAAAACGTACAGCAAATAAATATTTTACTGAATTGTATATTGTCATTTCTAGAGCAATACCTTTTAATATCTTTCTGGTCGCAGCATGATTTCATACTTAGAAAATAGTTGGTTTTCACTTGCAAAAATTTATTCAGGTGGGAAAAACGAAATGATTTTCCGAACAACCCAACACATATGATCAAATAAAACTGGGACAGAGCTGCGAAAGTTGCATGTTGTTGATGAATGATACTATTTCATCTTCAATAACCAATAGGGATCTGTTCAAATTGAACTTGAATTGCTCAGCGCGCATCATTTGAAAGTGAAAATTCATTCTTAATTAGAACTGCTTTACCAAAATGTTATATTATATTTTTAAAAAAATATATATTTTCTAACTCTACCAGTCCTACTTTGAATATCAATGCTTTATAGAACCGATATCTTAGCCAGAAAAGTATAACGGCGATATTATAGTTCCCCGGTGTTGGCAGATGTGTACCAAAGAAATCATAGTAAGGTTTCTTTATACATCCAGGATAGGATCAAGCAACCAGATGGGCAACCGCGTCTACATCATTAGTGTCGCTATCATCTATTCGACATCATTTGCCATGTATTTTGTGCTACCGAGGTATCCTATCCATTGAGGATTTGGAAAGTTTGGTAAAGACATGATGCAGCCATTACTCATCATTTAAAATGGGCAGTGTCTTGTGAGTTCATGACGATCCCGGATGACCTTTCTCAGAGTTTGATTGAGAATTGTGACCATCAATGTCAATTTCACCTTCTTCTTATTCCTGATGATCACGACACAGGTAAATTTAGGCAGAGAGATGAGATGTCCAATCCAGCCTTTGTTATTGTCCCCTAATATATTCTGGCTGCTTATATATACTTTATGACTGAGGTTTTCTCTCTGGAATGCTATGAAGTTGCTCAAGACCTATTACCAACAATACAACGTATACGACTTCCACAACAATGTTTACGCGGATATAAAGTCCTTTCATGATTTTATAGATATCCACAACAGGAAATGATCCAGTAGAGAATACATTGGAAGAGCTACATGAGTTGTCCCGGATATCTCATATTGGGCAGCCAAATGATTGAGAGCTGTTGAAAAGTTCCATTGAGCATCCGCCTCTTCCGGTTTCTAAATGAATGGGATGAATTCACACGTCGCAAGACAAGAAACTCCTCAGCAACAAAAGCTGTTGATCACATTCTAATTTGAAGTATGTGATCATATATCAGTAACTCCAACATCAACCAAAGGCAGTCATTATCCCCGTTGTCTTTTACATTACACTTTTCATGGGTTATGAGCTTCCTGTATGGAGCGAAAAGGAACACTTTGGCAGACGTGCATGCAAAAGTTACAAGTTCAATCTCCCGATATTTAATTGCGGCGACTGAGTTCGGACTCACGACCTTTTTCTATGAACCCTACTCGAGGCAGACTTCTGGCATGATGTCTGGCATATACCCTAATCATTTGATAGCATTAATAATTAGTTTCAATCAATCACTTAGACATAACATTAATCAATCAATCATTTATAACACAATCTATATCAAAACATTGATTTTATTAATATAATAAACTCAACACTGAGTAGAATATCAAGTTTCATAGCTGCTAGAAATATTTAACTATTTTACTCATATTATTCCTGATTTTACTATACAGTATATATTTTTGGCTCCACTTCATTATGCAAAGAGAACGCGCATGACGAATTTCATTGTCACTCACCAGATGTTTGATTGCACATAAATGTTTTGACAGCAGATTGTCTTTCATTATTCAGTCTCTAATTTTTGTATATCTTTTTGCTGAATAGTTTAAGTCACCAGCTAAGTTTCTAAGGACAATCCTTTTATTTGAAACCATAATACCCAGCGAATAATCTCATCGTTTTTATCAGCATCACGTTATAAAGATAGAAATTTCTGTACAACATTGTCTATGTTGTACTTGAATGCAAAGAACATTCTACATTACACCTAGTTTCTAGAAATTCGGATATTAAAGTTATCATCAAGTGTAGGAACTATCTCGTAAATTGATAAAAAGAAATTAAATAGTAAAAATTTCATTTTTTTTATCCTAAACAAAACCAAAGGGCAATCCGAAAGTAGACTATAAAATAGATTAGGAATTCTCTATAGACTCTGTAGAAAACATTAGATGATGTGTTTATTGAGAAAATGACAAAAAAATTACTTAATTGCTGATTACTTTCAGCAAAAAGGGACAACAACAATACAGGATAAAATAGACATTCACCAAGTAATTTGATTCGCCAGATTTTGGAGTTCTTTATCACCAGGAATGTGATAAAAATATAAGAAAACAATACCAATCTTTCTTCTATCGATTAAATCTTAACCGTGAAATGATTACATTTTATTTTTTCTTTCTTCTTTTTTAATTATCAATTGTCGATTATTTTTTTAACTCATAGATAATGTCTGAGCAAAAACAAGATTTCTTTTATTTTTCGCAAGAGTTCATTTCTTATTATCCGCATCCATCGATCAAAAAAACCGCTGACTATAAACGAGGAAAACACATTGACAGCCATCTTCGTCTCTATAAAACGGGGAATGATACTCTTAATTGTAAGGATTTTACCATTCAGATGTATTGTTTTAAAGGACTTATTTTTAGGTGTCTGTGATTTTGCTTATTTTTATGAAAAAATGAAATTTTGGATACGAAGCGATTGAGGGATTAGTATCTAGATGTTCACTTCATGTTTTTTAACCCTACTTAATCTATGGGTAGGCTTGCCAGATTTTTTAAATGTTTCCCTGGAACATCAGAATTCCTCCCTCCCCAGTATTCAAAGGCATACATCCTTAGCGTGTTTTTTAAAATGTTTTAGATTGTAGTATATCTGCTATGAATCAATGGTTATCATTTCCCCTGGTCTACGTTCTTAATCAATAATCATTGATTAGGAACCTATACCAGGAGTAATAATATATGACAAGCAGATAATTTTAAATATTTTATTTCCGACATGTTAGTATTTATGAGTTATTTAAGTTCGAAGGAACACTTAGAATGAGGAATAAAAATTTCAGTTATATTTGCAAGTATTACTTAGTATTGCCCAGGACTTTTTTTAGCAAGTATTTTTTGGTCTTAATCTTGGTGTAAAAATCTTCACAAGGCAATCTCTTACTCATAGTCTTTCATCAAACTTTTATCAACATATGTATTTTTTGTCAAAAAAGTACTCTTTATTTGTCCTGATGCTCTAGATAAGCAGAAGGCATACTTAATAAATTGCATCAGACTGGGAACTGCTATGGGATCACCCTTGAAGTGATCAAACAACCTGAACCATTTCTCTTCACTTGAAATAATCATATTTTTGGTAGTCTCTTCTTGCTTCCACTGTTCCCAATTTGAACTGCAGACACCCCTTAGCAAACATAATTTCGCGCATGCCCATGATTCGGGAGACGAGACGTTATGATGACACTTTTACTAATCAGCAGACCATCACTCTTCTATGGTTTTTACTTTTCATACAATGCAGAAATAAAAGAAAGATTATTCTAAACAGTCCTTCACAGTAAATTATTTTTACTTTTGTTAGATTATTTAAAATCAAATTTAATTTCTACTGGGATGTGAACGAACGCGAGACCAATATTTTATTTGAAAACCAGGATGTTTGGCAAGCATATCTATGGTCATTTTTAATGTTTTTGAATCCACTTTAAGCATTGTCAAAATCTTAGTGAACAAAATCCTATCGTGGAGCAATTATCAATCAAGCGAAATAAAGTGCTATCTGAGAGCTTTTGAAAAACCTTTCAGAATATTATAAAATTTATAATATAAATAATTTTAATATGTATTAAAAATTAATATATATATATATATATATATATATATATATATATATATATATAGTGATAATCAGAAAGAAAATATTTTGCTTTCCTTCCAAAGTATCAAAATCTTTAAATTGACTACTTCGAAATAAAATTGATGGTTCCAGTTGAAATTCTTTGATTCGGATAATGAATTTCATACAGTGATCAGAAATTCACTCTGGAATGTAATATTTTATTTATTTATTTTGTTTTGAAAGAAAATTTCTAAAAAAGTAATGAATTTCTTGTAAATAAAAGTATTTAAAGATGATTTGAAATGTTTGAATAAATGATATATTGTCGAAGTTTTGTAGCATATAAACAAAATATTTTATTTGTTGATATTACGAATTCAAAAATATATAAAGAATTGAAAATATATGAAAAATTACGTATGAAATATATATAAATAATAGACAAGTAAGCTGTGTGTTTCCCTATGGTTACAGCTTGAATATGATAACTAGGAAACTAGCTAAAAGGAATATAAGTTAGCCAGGAAACTACTTTGCTTTAAAGTAGATTCCAAACCATTACAAAACACTGAGGTGAGAATCGAAGTCATGAACTATATAATTTAAGACACCTGAATACTGATAATTCATCTAACACTGAAGGGCACATAAATAGTGCCTCACATTAAATTTCTATTTCAATTGTTACATTTATTTTGATCCAAATTCCAGGAACTCTATTAAAATAAATTATATATATTTTTTTATTTGAAAGACTTTTAATATTTTTGCATTATAATTAATGGACGGATGTTTATTTATAATTAGTCCAATGGTAAAACATGTTAAATAGTCGAATATAGAGTTTTGTGAATGAATGAAAGCATTTTTCAGCCTGAAAAAATTGATTGCTACTTCTTTTTTCCCCTAATTTTATACCGAATAAGCGATATATCCTAAATTAAACTTTTCAAGAGGATGTTTCTGCTGGCATATAACCTGTTAAAAGTATACATTTTATTAGATTTCGAACGAACTAGTCTTATGTAGAGAAAAAAGTTATAACAAAAAATGAATAATATTAAATAAAACGATGCAGAGGACATTTATAAATTTCACCCACTCTCTTTTTACCTCACAAATCATTCAATACATTCTCACCTATATATCTACTTTCTATGAAATCGGTTATTATGCCTGCTTTCTCACATTTTATACTCTGCCTAGTAATTTTTAAACATAAAATACTATATTTATATAAATATTAAATATCATTTGGATGTCAATTTACAGGTAGCCTCAATATCGCAAATCATTGCCAGGTATCAATATATCCATCTCCTTCGGAGAGAATATATCGGAGACAGTGTATCGCAAAGTATAAGAAATTCAAGATTTTGCAACAGTGTTTGGAATCGAACCTAATTATTTCGACTCTGAGGTCTTATGCTGGGACATCAGCAAATTTCGAATTCAAATAGTTCTTCCAAGAAGCACAAGAGGGCCTCATGATAATAAGGCTCAGCTACAGGAGCCCCGTTAGAAATCCCCATTGGACACTTAAAGAATGGAATATGGTCTCATAAATTTCAGTTCTGACTGATGGCTCTGGAAAAGCCAGCCTTTAAACCAATATGACTGTAAAAGAATCGCATTATTAAAAAGTGAGGGATTCTTCTGGGTGAATGTGAAGGACTTTCCGGACAAGGTTGGATTGAAGGATCCCTTGTGCCAACGAGGTATTGTCGAAACTATAAGAGATTGTGCGATGGTTCGAGGATTACATAGATGGCATGATTAAGGTCTGTGGTCAGGGATGACCTTGAAAGATAGTCTCTAAGTCATCATTTTTGTTCGATCGATCACAAGTACATTCTGACAGACTTATATAATTCTATCCAACAATGTGATAGAATACATATCGGAAGAATTCAATCTTTTAAGTACAACATCCTTCATTGTTCACAGAAATCTCCTTTCAATGAACTCTGAATTATGGTCGGGAAAAATATTATAGGATGTTAAGTGAGAATACCGTATCTTTTTTGCTGCACAACAATACGTCACAACTTAATGACTGGCAGAAATTTCGAAGGAAACTTCATTTGGCTACCTTTTTTTCTTGAATAATTGCAAATAAAATTGTTTTCATGTTGTATCATCTCGACGTTATGGAAGTTGCTGTTTATTTAATAGAAATAATGCATATAATTTCATTCACAAATTCTCGATAGCAAAAACGTTTTTGCAAAAGCATTTTAGAAAGGTTCTTTGTTCGCACTTTAAGCATAATCTATAGCTTTTAAATGTTCATAATGTTTGGATTCATAATTTTAAATTAATGCTGACGATAAATAAATGTTAGAGAAGATGCATAGAAATGTAGGCAGTAACTGTCAATAACGTTATTGGTTAAAAGCATAAGCCGTATTAACAACTGGCATTCTTCTAACTATCGTTAACCCTATCACATGATTTAACCTTCGGATAAAATAGATAAGAAATAAATGTAATGGTCCTTTATGATTGCTTTAAAACATTACTGAAGACTTCAGGATTCATGAGAACAGGGAGAGTGAATCGGATTCATAGAATGAATCTAAATTCAATGAAGTGAGCACATCAATTTTATTTGACAGAAATTTAATGTCCGGATGTCATTTCAAAATCAAGTGTTTAACTATTGGATATTGTGGACATGATCAAAAAGTGGTAAGGGCAAACTCAGGTAATCACGCATCAAGGTCATAACTCTTCAATCGATTGCCATAGTAAAAATAAGGCGATGATAAATTTAAACTACTTTTAAAATTTCTTACGGCTTCCATTTTAACAAAAATTCCAATCATTGACCATGCTTTTAAAATACAGACTGTAATGAGAGAGAAATTTTTGAAAGCAATTTTTAATTAACTTACTCAAATCGAAACTCTTTTTCGAAATTCTAAAAAGCCCTATCATCCCGTGAATCTCTGTAATTCCTTATGGAGGAACAGAAAATAAGAGTTTCAATGAAGAATTTTTTATTTAAAGTGACATTTACATACTATAATATGCTTAAATATATAATATTGAAAACTTTTAAAAAAGGCTCAAGAATATTATTAAAAAAATAATTCATGAGAATCAAATACAGATTCAAGCCATTTACCAACGGTCAAGATATTTTACAAAATTGAATTCTCTCTCATGAATTATATATATCTAATCACATAAAATAATTGTGTAAGTTTTCTCAAGATATTGATTTCTACTTTAATGGTATTCATGAATAATATTCATTAAAGTTACTCATTCGTTTCAGTCATTATTTTATAACAATTGCGCAAATTCAACGATTGATTTCAGGAATTTGCGATAAACTGAGATATCGAAAGTATATAAATTTGCATTGGTTTTGTTTGTTTATCGTTTCAATTAACTATTTTTGTTTTACATGGACCGGAACTTGTAGCTTAACCATTTAGGCACCGATCACCCAAAGTAAGAGATCTAAAGTCGAATTGTTTTTGTTTATTTGTAACTCTACAGCAGCAACAAATAAAAAAAAATAGATGGTGACCTATAAAAGTCTTTCCATCTCTGCTCTGCAGCCACTTTTTGTACATGAAATTTGAAGGATGAAAGCTTATAGTTTGAAGTAGATTGCAATCAATATCCACTACTGATGTGGGCATCGAATCCGCGAACTGGTTAAGTATAGGCCAGAGCACTAACCATTCTGCTGCCATCTCGGTCAGACACGATAGGATACAATTGATTTATTTTTCCTTCAGAAGCAACATTTTCACACAAGATCTAATTAGGATTTAGATCTTAACCGCTTGCCTTATTATCCCGAGTTATCTCGGGTTCGTATATATTGCAGTTAATTATTATCCCGAGAAAACTCGGGTGAAGCAAAATTGTTAGTACTATTTGCTTTTTCACGATTTTACTCGGCCTGGAGGAAATGAAAGGAAATATCATGTTTTAACATGCAATTTGCCTTTTCTTTAATTTCGCGGTTCTTTTCCGGGATTGGCCACATGTTTCTCTATGGTATAGTATACGACGGCTTGTGGATTAGTAATGTACAAAGGAGGATAGTTGTGTTGAAAAAAAGTAAAATAATGTTGATGATGCCTTAAGAAATGAGACCAGATACCAGCGTACGGAATGTCAGGTATCACTTAGTGTTTCCCTTGTTTTAAAATCTATCATACAAAGACTAATATTTAACTTTTTTGCCCGAGATAACTCGAGATTGTAAACTAATATTAAAACTACATGCTAAACCAGTGAAAAATTAAAAATTCAACTTAAAACCTACATATTTTATTTTGTTTCGTTTCCTTATATTTAGCAATAAAATAAAAAAATGTGATGATTTTTTGCAATTTTTTAAAAAAAAATTTGTAAGGGAAGCGGTTAAAATAGATATTAAGCAATGACCATCATCCACACATCCGAGATAAAAAAAAAACAATTTACTCTATAGTAGATAGCATACAATGTAATAATTATAAAATGCACTTAAAATATTAGGTTCATTTAGGATAACATGCAATTCTTAATATATTCTCTATGAGTTTACTTTATTATAAAAATTTAAAGTTTGGAGAAAAACGTATTAAATTTTAATTGACCTTATTTGGCAAAGAGCTTCCACAATTGCTTGGAATTGGAAATATTCATAAAATTTTCAGCCATAGGAATGAAATATTGCTTTTGAACTTTTTTTGCACTGATCATTTAAAATTGTAAGTAAAAGTCAAAATAAACACAACAAAATAATTTGTAAAAGGAAATATAACATTAGCATGTAAGGAAATTCATTCATTTTGCATGAAAAGAAAATTTTCTATTAAAAAGACACTGATAATTTTTACAAGTAATTTTACAAGTATGATGTATGTACCTCGGGAACTCTAAACATTTTTTAAACATCTTTTCCACATTAACATCTTTCAAACGAATGAGATTTATCACACAGCTTTCTCATATCCTTCTCTATTGCATTAACATCGTATACATACTACAAAACTGCAAACCTAAAATCTACAAACTATAGAATTAAAAGTTAGAGAAATAACCATGCATATGTTCATCGGCAGTTAGTGTCATTAAAAAAATCTGAAATCATCTTAAAGATAGAAGTGCCCCATTGATTGTAATAATGTAAACATAAGAGGGCAAAAAGTCAGGAAATATAAGAAAGAAAGAAATCAGACTTAATAAATGCTTAATATGCATACTTCTTTATTACTACAGTACTTATATTTTTTTCCTATACTTTGAAGTGTGAAAATTTTGTACAAATAAGAATATTTTCTGTTAAAAAAAAAGGGAAACCTTAATTTTTTTGCACTTAAATTTCAGTAGCTTAATGCAAATTATATTTTATGGCATCTTTTATGTCTCATGAAAAGTTATGGTGGTCATTTCGTCATAATTTTCCATTTTTTTATAAGGAGTTAAAGAAAACTTCATAAAGAAGTGAAAGTTAAAAAAATTTATTTGAAACCACCATTTTATTATTCTTTGGGAACCGTGAGATGATGATAATATTGTGATGATTCGTAACTTGATTACTTTACTGATTTACAGCAATCCAGAAAAATTTGTCCCTAACCTCAATGAGTTAGTTCACGAGTTCGACTCGGTGTGGATGCTTACAGTGACTCAGAAACCTGTCTAAGCTATAGATCCAATGAGCTTCCATAAGTAGTTGTAGATAGAAGCAAATCCAATCAGTAAAAGCCAATCATTAGTAGCAATCAATGGAAAACAAAGCAAAAATAAAGCAGTTTCCCTAATTCATTATTCTTCCTTTCTTCAAACAAATGTTAGCTTTTTGATCTGGAAAATCGTGACACTTTAATGGAATGGTTTTTAGTTTAACTTAAATTTTAGATAACCATTGATCTTTCATGGATATTGAGACCGGCATTGAGTGTTACAAACTCTAAGCCAATGATTCTCAACATTTTTTTCTTTTTTTTTTTTACGGCACAGTTTTAAAGATTTCAAAATCTGGCAGCACACAAAGACGAAGATAAGTTTAGAAGTTGTTTACTTACCCATAATTCACTGTGTGAAATAGTTTATGACAATAATTTTGCATGTAAGATAAAATAATATAATATGTACTATAAAAGCAATAGTACTTTTATTACGGTATTGATTACAATGTCATAATAAGAATACTTTGAATGAGAAACTTGAGCTTGATGTTTCTGGATCATTTCATTTATATTGGGTCGTAGAATTGATAATGCTACTCTCATATCGTCTGTTACATTGAACAGTCTCGATATATTTTTTGTTTTTATGTTGGTGAATATTGAAAATCCGAATTTACACACATAAGATGTAGAAAAGTGTAATTGTAGATACTGGAAGTACTTGAAATTCCATCAGGTGGAGCAAATATTTCACTTTATGAAAAGTCAGGATTATCGAAGATAAAAACAGTTTTTAGCTATAAAAAATATGGTACTTAACAATAAAAACAAGTTTTATTTTACAAAGCACTTTTCTCCGATTTAAACAGACGTCTTACTAAAGTGCCGCAACATATTGGCAGCATTAAGGAATCCCATCTGATCATTGTGAGTTATTGTGATCACAGTGATCAGTGTATCTTACTGACTTGTGAGTTGGGAAAAGAAATATTAAAACAATAGAAAAACAAATGGGATTCTTCATTACATAAATTTATCATTCGAATGTTTTTTCATTATATAAAT
Organism: Latrodectus geometricus; assembly: GCA_026290005.1. Taxonomy (NCBI): domain Eukaryota; kingdom Metazoa; phylum Arthropoda; class Arachnida; order Araneae; family Theridiidae; genus Latrodectus; species Latrodectus geometricus. The sequence continues at coordinate 115,647 of JAPDSC010140120.1, forward strand.
GATTAAAAAAGAATTATTTTAATTAATAACCACTTAATAAACAAAATTTAAGGAACACGGGTAATGGAACGCGTAATAACTGGACATGATTAAATATTGCAAAGAATTAAGACGATCATTCTTTATAAAGTTTGATCACTCGATTAAAATTTCAATCCACTGCTTTTTTAGTTTTCAAAATTCATCCGAATATATTGTGGCACTCTTTATCAATTTTAATTACCCGAATTCTTGACACATATTTGTAGTCTTCTTCAAAATTATATCTGCCTTTTTCCAATGTGTCATTTTTATATTATAATAAATGAAATTATTAGAGTAAAAAAATGAGAACTCTTAGTCATATAACATGCATTTTTCTCAGTTATATTTTAATTTAAAATTTTATCCATCTTTTATTATATTTTTTGCCATTTTTTATTCTTACGTTAGAATTATGCAAATGAGAGAATTCGCGTAGCAGTATAATATATATATATTCCATATTTTTTTTAAATTGTAGTCAATTTTTATTTTTGTATTTATTCGAATGTGTTTGGTACCACTTTTCTTTATTCCTGTTAGCGAATGAGAATTATTTGATATACATGCTAATTTTCCCCAGTCACATTGTACTTTTAAAATCATGTATCCGTCTCTTAATATTTTTTTGAATGTTTTTCTTTATTCCTGTTGCAATTACGTAAATGAGAAATGTTAATCACCTAATAAGCATTTTTTAAATGTTTATCTCTAAATAAAATATCTACATTTTAAATCTTTTATGATTGGATTCATTCGAGCATGTTTGGTGTCATTTTACTTTCCTCGAGATAGAATAACGTGAATAAGAATTTCTAGACACATAATGCATGTTTTCACTGATATTTCCCTTTAACATTATATCCCCCCCCCCAGAAAATATGTCCTTTTCCTCTGAAATTAATTAGAATTTGAGTAAATTTATAGTAAATTTGGTAATTTACTATAAATAAGCTTTATAGTAAATTTGAGAACACCTATAAAATCGTACAATAAATATAATACTTACCTTTTTTTCCTGATACCATAGTTTATGTGATACTTAAACAAAATAAGTGTCTTGTTCATTTTTTTTTATCTCTCTTAATGAAACACTAAAAAAAGTTGCATTGACCGATTCCAAAATTTTCACGAAATCGAAACTCCGCTACTCGATGACAGGCTACGCCATTTTTCTCTTTTCAGCCATAATTACACGATTTATTTTCCTCGTTGTTTGGGAACAATAATTGGGGGAGGAATGCCGTGCATTAATCTAAAAGTAATGAAATCCGTATCAATAAGATAAAGATGCTCTCTATTCTTACGTTCTGACGCCGCAACGCCAAGAGATAAGGGCCCTTTTCCTTTGTGAAGCGCCTCTGCTACGATTGCCAAAGGACGCCGATTGTGTCCTTTTGTTTTGTGGCAATTTGTAAACATGTTTTTCAAGGGACTGCTCATTTGAAAGCAGAAAAAAAATTTCTCATTAAAAGATTATTATTTTGATTTAAATAAAAGCTTTCCAGAAAATGTATCGTCTCTAGATGTTTATTGAGAACAAATACAACAACCAGTATGCAAAACTCCCGTACGAACTCCAGAGAACTAATAAAATAATTCGTAAAATCCAAAGTTAAGGAAATAGGAAAATAAGTGTTAGATTTATTTTTACCAAACTGCTCTCTTTATCAATATAGAATTATTGGATTTTTATCTATATAAAAGAAACGCTTGCAAAATAAAATTTTTATTAATGAAAAATCAGGGAAGCAATTTATATTTTTATATCTCAAAACTACATTTATAAAAACATATTTCCATTTTTTTTCGATGCAGCATTGCATTTCATAATTGTCTTTTTCAAAATAAGCATCTCTTTTGCTTATTTTGCAGACCATACTCAATCATTTTCATCCTATTTAATATCTCTTTTTCATTCTCTTTCTTTCTTACTTATTAAATTAATTAATAATTTTTACATGCAAATTTCTTCTGAGTTCACATTCAGAAATAAATATTCGGACAGCAATGAGTTTCTTTATCGAAGTTCGCAGATGAATAATTCATCCTCGTTCAATCTGTCAGAGGGAGTTAGATTAAGCAACAGAAATTCTGCACGAATCGCTTCCAAAAATCCGGGATCCCAACATCAGCAGGGCAGCTAGTTGTCCTCCATTCACAAGAATTATGATTTTAGAATAAAACGCGTGAATGCAAGTTTTCAACCATGAAATGAAAAAACAGGCAATAAAAAATAAAAGCAAACGAAACAAGACTGAAAATGAGTTCACGTAAAAGAGATTCAAAATTTTAGTGCACAAATGAGAATTAAAAATTTATTCTACCTTAGTATAATTATTTTTCTAGCAATTTTTGACACATTAAGAGCTTTAGGCAGTGTAATGAGTAGAATTAATGAGATTTTTATAGTGGTGCACCCACTACGTACCGTACTAGTAAGTGTGCCAACGTTACTTCGAATTAATGTAAGAGTAAAAACAGAAACCAAGTCAAAGACACCCCCAGAGGTTTTACAGAGATAAAATAATTTGGTTCATTTCGTTCTTCAGTCATTAAATAGATGAATTTACCAAAAGTTTAAAGAATGTATGCAAAATGAACTACAAAGTTATTTACTATACACTTTTTTCAAATTATATATATGTTTATTCTAAATTAATTTTTCAAATTAAGAAAGATGATAGCACACATCCAGACGTGCAGTTGTTATCACAAAGCATGGGATCGCATTCCACTCTAAGAAGCAGAAGTGAAGAAAGTAGAAACGCATCAAGCAAGAACAAAGGGCCTAGTTGGTCAGAGTGGATTACACGGGCTCTCTGTTGAACCTACATGCGATCCACGAGGGTATTGGTTCGAGTCTTATCGGGCATCCTAGTTTTTGAATGTTGTGCTCGTCAATGTTTTCCTGTGATGTCCGGGCTTGCAAACAGCTTCTGCGTTATCAACCAATACAAATCATAGTTGCAATCAAGCAAATGCATTTTAAAAATAACACAACATTATGCCTTCATATATTACCACAATAGTTTCATTCGAAAATTTTCGTGAATATTATGGCCAAATGAATTGTCAGATATGCTCCTCACATTTGGTAAAACAAAAGAGAATAGAAGTGAAATAGGAAGGTTGTACGAACAGATATTTCCTACTCGTCGTTTTCCAACTCATCCTACCTTCTTCAACGTAGATCGGCGAAGGCGACATTTGCCATCTCAAACATCATCCCAGGATATTCACGAAATGCATGGACACCAAATATTGAAAATTGAGTTTTAAGTAGAATTAAAGCAGGTCCATTCATAAGAAGCCAGCGGGGGCATACGAAAGGATATTTCTAAAGCACTGGGTTGATTTAGTTTACACGAAGGATGCATCTACCCTGCATGCAAAGGGAGCAGTCTTGGCATACAGATGCTTATCCATGTCGGACGGCTTTTGTCCACTGGATACAGAGGATGAAAAATAACGATTTACTAATTTTTCACATTAGTATTATCTTGGGATGAGGCAACATTCATAAGCGAAGGCATTTTTAGATACACAATCAACAAGTTTAATCTGACATCAATCCCTATTAATTTATCTCTCATAAATACAGGCAGAAATTTTCATTGAACCCTTGGCAGGTACCCTCGTTGATTACTTGATAGACCGTCACAATGTATCAAATGGTTTGAGCCACGCAACATACCATATCTTTTTTTTAATAAGTGCTTCCAAGTTTATCAGGCTGTTCGGAGACACGTGGTTTGAGCACAATGGATCCCTTACTAATTTTTCCACCACTGTTCATAAATTCTTGAATACCACAAATCCCATACCATGGATAAGATTTAGAACACACGTTGCTATGTCTCCACGCTGACCGGACTTCAACCCACTGGACTTTTTTCTGAGTGTGCATCAAGTCTTTAGTAAACGAGATAGCGTGGACTCAGCATATCTCTCGGAGAGAGAACCGTTTCCACGAAAAATATTAACATGACCCCAAAAATCTTTGAGAGGATGCGCCAGTTGACGCTGACGTCAATCATGCAACGATATGCATGGTCGACATTTTGAGCACTTTCTGTGTGTTTTCCAATAAATAATGTCTGGCAACTTCTAATATCCTTCATTCAATTTCCGTACTGTTCAATTTTGAATTTCTTATTTCTGCCTCTCAGAGAGGAAGTCGACCCTCTGTAATTAATGCTTACCTAAATATATTTTATCACTCCTCTTAATTTTTGAAAACAATTTAGAATCACTCTGTATAATTGCAGTCATAATAAGTAAAAACTGATTTAAAGGAGTTTCGAATTTAATCATTTACTCACGAATTAAGTCAAATTTGGGATTGTCACGAAAATTCCACCACACTTATCAGTTTCATTTTGCTTATACTTAAAAATAAAAATTATGAAAAAAACTTAAATTCAACTGAGATGGAAAGGCCATATATCACACCTAAAGCAGCCTCCAAATCAGTAAAGAAAGGTCAGTTCATTAGATCAACTGAGGCCTTAGAAGCTTGCATTGGTTGTAAACTGCAGATCTAATAGTACCTTAGGAGACAACACGTTAGTGCCTTAAAGGAAGGAGGTTTATGATTGTATATTTTTGTTGAGAAAAGGGTGCTTAGTCTTACTCAAGTTTACGCAAAAGTAGTAGCAAAAAGAATGCAACAGCAAGTTACATAAGTAATAGCTCTTTTCATTGTCTGTGATGGTTGATTTCAACCAATTGTCCAAATAATTTTGACGTCGCGCAGAGGAAAACCTAATGGCATAAAGCTGTCAATGTCCGCAGCTTAAATTTCCTTTACTTTTTATAAAGAGTCGGTCATACTGAACCTACGCAGACAGACGTGCATCCAGAAAGCACAACGTACATCTCTTGTTATTCAACCTCTAAAGAAATATGTCCTCATAAGGTTATCCTAAAAATAAATAATCTGACGGGTAATTGGAATAAAAATGTATGACAAGAATTTCTTTCCAGCATTAGGAGGTGTATGCAAGCGTCAAATGAACTTTGGCAACACAATTTAATGCAAATCAAAAAAAAAAAAAAAAAAATCGAAGTGAAAGAATCTTTGGATGTTTTATTTTACTGGTTGTTTATTGAACAATTAATTGAGATGTTTCAAATACTCGTAATATACACTACGGCTTCATTGCCGTTGTATTCTACGTATTTTATTTAAGTGATCCTTAAACTCACTAGGCTTTGCTTTTGGATTATCGTCTTTGTAGTGATGTCACACCGTTGTAATGATGCCATCGAGTGTGTGCACTCAGTGGCTCATTAATTCTTCGCAATTCGACTAGTCTCGTGCTAGTTGACGCGAGCTTTGTAATCAGACGATTTTGTAAGACGATGTTCTAAAGTTTTTGTTCGACATATTTCACTGGAAAATAAACATTATTATTTGTCAGAAGTCTCAAATTCATTATATAAAAGAACACACGCAACACTGGAACTTCTACAATGGTGACCCGGACATGATTTGAACACGCAACCTTCTGATTCATCTCCTTCAGAGCTTTCTGATGCAGTCTCAACAATCGCCTCCTCTGTTAAATTTCGATAGACTGGATAGTCTTCATCTGCATCTAACCATTACTCTATGTCTTCCAGTATCACATCAGTTTTTCCACCTTCGCGTAGGGTGATGTTAAAGTCTTTAGATTCAAGTTTGATATCTCGTTCAGTATCGAGCATACAATTTCAGATTTATGCTCGTTGGAAAGATCACATTTCATTATATCAGTAAAACTAAAAAAAAAAAAAAAAAAAAAAAAAAAAAAAAAAATGCTGTTTTTTTTTATTTGCTCCTTTTAATTATAAGATATAGTGTGTTAAAAATGGAAGTCAACGAAGAGAAGATGTACTACTACATTTACAGTTTTTCTTCGATAAAGGCGAAAATATAAGTCAGCCAGTTGAAAATAAGGAATGGTGTTCAGGGTCTCAATACTACTGTACACAGCAAAACTTAACAAAAATTAACTGTAACAGCCAACTAAGTGTAATTTTTATTTCATCAATTCCATTCAGGTATATTTGATGTTAAAGATGCAGCTCACACAGGTAGGGTCATTGTCGAAAATATCGATAAAATCGCAAAAATGTTGGAAGTTGACGAGCATGTTAACAATCGAGAAGCTAAAGATCAACCCCAAAACTGTTTGAAATCATTTGCGGAAAGTTAATCCAAAACATGCAGATAAAGCCTTGAAGTTCACGTAAAAACATTACATTTCTTTTTCCCCAACCTAATATATTGAAATTGACAATCATTTTCCTCCGTTCATCGGTCCGTTTCTGGTTAACAAAAAAAAAAAAAAAAAAAAAAAAGAAAAAGGAAGGTGTAATTGATGTTATACGCATTATACTCTACCCTTAACGGTCATGATTAGTTGATAATTTTAAAAGACGGAAACGCTCTCCTTTATTTGAAGGGAGAAGAGATCCGGAACAAAATGATGCACCGCGAACGAATATTTCTGCGTAAGCAACTTTACAGTGAGTTGAAATCAGCGTTCATTATGTATCAGAAACGTTGTCAACATAATTTAAATATAGATTTTATTTAGCTTTACTGAAGAATCCTATCATTCCACGCAGACGTTCTCTGCTCTAAATTTTAATTGATAAATAATGTCATTTGTGTAGATAGCATTATAATTTTCCATTTTGCTAATAATGTAAAGTAATTCATTTTTAATTAGTGTTTTATCAAAAAATGCTCGAATAAACGTTACGATGACAATAAAGAATCATTTAACAACAAATATCTTGTTGAAGGAAAATATTTTCTATCCATTAAGGGAACAATTATTTTCAAATAATTATGTTGATCCAGAAATTCTTATTTGCTTTATTTTCATTCACTTTCATTTAATTTAAATGAAAGTGGCCAAGTGTGTAATTCCTTAGCAAATTATCCTTGAAAATTTTAAATATATCCCAAACCGACAAATTTGTCGGATACGCACAAAACTAAAGGAATGGCATGTGAAAAATCATTTAAAATTGTCGAAACTGACGGACTGTTAGACAATTTAAAACAAAAAAGAATTAAAGTAAAACAACAAAGTAATAAAAACAATATTATGTTTCAAAATAAACATTAGTTAAAAAAATAATATTAAAATAGTACACTACATATAAGAGCAAATTAAAATAGTGAGGCAATATAAATGAGTTATATATATTTTCTCCCAATAAATTAGTGGAAAAAAAAAACTCAATTAATATCACACAGAAAATAATTTTTTTCACACTCTCGGAAAGAGTTATATAAATATATGACCACTTTTATACATATTATGTTCAAAACTGTTTGAATTGAACTAATTTCATTGTACGAAAAAAAGTGCAAACTATAAAGAAAATTCAAATTTAATTTGTTCAAAATGTTCCATGATAGATCTAGAAGTTTGAAAAATTTGGTTATATAAATGTTCTCGAAAACTTAAGAAGGGAATAAAACTGAAGATCCTTAAACATTGTAAAACTACTATTTATAATGGTTAATATAAAAAAAAGGATTTTTATGGGAAATGTAAGATTAAGAATAAAGTAAGATATCACATCTCTAATTAATAGACAAATTTTCGCAATTCTAACTAAATAGAATGTATCTATTGTAAAATAACATCGCAATTAAAATTATTATATACACAACAATCTGACTCACTTGCAAATAAAACTCAGTCCCTAGTCGCTCTTCCAGAAATTAAAATTTCCGAAGAACAAGACTATGGCTATTAAAACAGTAAAAGGAATATTAGAGAAAATTTGCTTAACACAAAACAAATGTAATTTTAGGTATTTAAATGAAGAATTTCACATTTCATTAAGTGTCTCGTACACATTGACCATTTTGTCCAAATTATCTGAAAAATTCCACGAAATAAATGGAGTGCAATAGTTTGCTGCTATTCTTAAATTTAATATTTTATTTCATATATTGCAAATGTATGAAGAGCTTTGTATTCAATATTTTATAAGGAAGTAAATGCGAAAACGTCTGTCTATTAAAAATATTCATTTATATCTCTTATTGCTCGGAAGCCCCCCCCCCCACCAGAATTAATTTTATAAATAGAGGAACTTGAAGGAGAGGCTCTATCGAAACTAAGATTTTGAATCTGTTATGGATTTCAGTTATTATTTAATACGAATTTGTTGTAAAATTCCTTTTCTTGACGAAAAATAATCAGGATCATTCCACTGTTACGTAGGGAATTCAAATTTTTAGCAATCAGAAAACCATTGATTCCCAATGTTATTTTATTATTATTTTTTTTTGTTTCATATAAATTGAAGAAATATAAAATTCCTTTTTCTGAAAATTAAAGATTTAAAAAAATTATTTATATAACCCACTTAATTTGAAAATCTTTGGTATATAAAATGCTACATACATGGGTCTGCTTTATTGAGGGGGATTATTTTGTTCCTGATTAAAAATGATGACACCATATCCTAATATATTAACGAAATCAATATTTTTATACGTTAATATATTGGACATTTCTTAATCGTCCGGAACTATGTTTACAAAGAATTAATTATTTTTAATGGAGCGTCATTAATTAAATTGAAATTATTATTTATTGAATTGAGAAATGTTTCATGCAAATGTTTTATAAGAACTTTAAATGCTTAGTTTAAAAAATGAGACACTGCATTTATAAATATTTCTCTATGATTTTATAAAAATGCATGTAATATTAAAGTTACTTCTAATATTAAGTTGGGGAAAATCCATTATTTTTTGGTAGAAAGCTACAGTGATAGATATCTCATCAAGTATTTATCAAGCAATTTCAGAATGTTGCTCTTTAAAATGATAAAATTTCGCACAAATAAAAAAAATTCTGTTTTTTTTTTTTCTTTCTATTTATTTATAAGTCAAAAAGTGTTAAAAGTGGAGTGTAACAAAGAGAAAATTCGCACATTTTGCAATTTTTATTTGATAAAGGTGAAAATATAAGCAAGGCGATTGAAATTGTGAAGGTTTTTATGGTTCTGATACAGTAACAGCCCTGTTACGAGCAATTTTGGTATCATCGATTATATTCAGGTGTTTTTGATGTTAAAAATGCACCTCGGGTGGGTGTACCATCGTCAAAAGGGTCAATGAAATACCAAAAATGATAGAAGCTGACAGCATGTTGCCAGTCGTATCATCACCCAGAACTTAAGGATCGACCGCATAACACTTTTAAACCTTTTATGCTGAGCGGACCCGAAACAAGTTACATGAAGTTCACGTAAAAATAGTGGGTTTCCCTCCCCAAACTAATATATATTCTACGCAATTTTATAAAAATGCATATTTGAAAGCTTCACTGCCGCAACGAGTGAAAGTGAGAATGATAAACAATGCGCAGTTAGGAAGAGGGAGTCAGGAAAGAAAGGATACTGCTAAAAATAGTATTATGCAATTCTTGAGCGGCTCTTGTGTGTGAAAAGTGACCATAGAGCTACTCATCAAATTAAGGTCACTGCATTTTATTGATCAAACTTTTCGAAACGGAGAATTCCGGATTCGATTCCAATCATTCCCTCTACTACGGGAAGTGAAGGATGCAATAAATGATAATCAGTTTATTATTTATTTTGATAATAAACATACTTTTTGAAAATATTTTCATATATCATCTGGTGTCCGACATACGCAGCAAAAAACATCGTTTCGTAAGTGAAATACAGATAGTAGCTGAAAAATGAGCATTTTATCCTACAATTTAAAAAATTGTGGACTGGAATCCCCCTTTGGGGTGGATGTTTGAAATATCCAGGAAAATACTTTAAACCCATGATTCTATTTGAAAGTGATCGAAATTCGGATGCAGTAAAAGAAATTAAACCACTTGCGTTAAAAAGATAACTCGATTAAAAAATTTATATTTTATTCTGTTCATCTGAGGAATTTATGTGCAATGATGAAATAAGAACGCCTGACAGGAAATTGACCAGAATTTATAGGAAAATGCCGGCTTATGACTCATTTAAGAGCCATGTTTCATTTTACGATGTTTGAATGTGGCGTTTGTAAGGAATTTAAATCCAACAGCTGATATGAATTCTCCGTAAAGTTGCTTAAGCTGGCTTCGCACATTATTCCACAGCTACAGAAACAGGAGAGAGTGGTTTTCTGTTTCCTTTTAAAATTATCATGTGTAACTGTTAGGGGCGCAGAAAAGTAAACACAGTAACAAATTTACAATTTTCTATTTAAAAAATGTAAGAACGGTATTTTTTTTTTTTTTTAAAAAATTGCATTATCAATTATTCCTGTAAAATAAGTTACATAACAATTCAACACAGTCACAGAACACTGCATTGAAATTAATTTAAACTAGAATTGAGTAAGTAAATAGATATAATTTAAAATTTATTTGAATAGTTTTATAAATATTAAAAAATGATAAAGAGATTAAATAAAATTATTCAGAAGAACTCATATGATGCCGTTTAAAAACAAGCCACAGTTATTTATTTTTGATATAATCCATGCATCCTTGCTCTACATTCAGAATGAAATATTAATATGCATCATTGCTCTCATAATCTGAGCTTTTATAGTATTTCTTAGCAGCTGCACAAAATGGAACTAAACTCATATCTGACTGAGCTCATATGGAAACCAGCTCATAAGTAAACTCATGTGGCTCACAACAGTTGAAGTTTGAAATTTTAAGGACACCCTTTGTAACCGCAGTAAAGTTGTCTACGCCACTTTCATGAATTCAGCTCGTCTCAAGAGCGGAGAAATGGTGTCTCCCCCCCCCCCTGTTTTGAAATTGACATCTATGAGCAATTGCTGCAGATAGGGAAAATATATTTGCGGCATCTGTTCCACCTTCTTTCTGCAGTACTCCAGTAAAAGTTATATGTTTCATTATCATAAAAGTACTGTTTCCGTCATTGTGACGAATGTATTTTCGCTTTTCCCAATGTGCCGGTGATAAGAAATGCACTGGAATGCAAATAAAAAGAGTTTCGATTCCACTATTTAATAATTTCGCAATGAAAGGAAAAGATCAAGCTTTGCACACCTTAATCGATTTGTTTTGGGCTGATCTGTACGAGTTGCAAACCAGCACTTTGGACGAACCTAGTAAACAGACAGCCATTTTAAAAACGGTAGGTATCTTATTTTTCTTCCCCATCGTAATTTTCCCCGAGTGTTAAGAACATATTCGTTCTTGGAAGCAACGGCCCGCTATTCAGTATATATGAGCATCAAAAACCTTTTTCCAAATTGCGTGAAGGCAATAATTATTTTTTAAGCATGCCTGCAATGCTTTTCTTACGAATTCAATAAATTATAATAAAACAGAAGAAAAAAATGAATCAAATAAAGTGAATTACGTATGCAAAATATAAAACTTTCAAATTACTTAAAATTTATTCACAACGCAATTTAAATTAAAATAATGATAATCTCTAGCTAAAGGAGCGCCATCTGAGGATCAGAGAAGCTGGAAGTGTGCGCTATTTAAAATGAAATCTTACACAAATTCTTACTAGATGAGGAACGTTTCAGAGCGTATTCATATTACAATCCATTCAATATAATAATCTAATCTGTTGAACTGAACAGCCTCGTTTATGTAGAGCAGTGACTCTCAACCACTTATTTGTAGCGGCACAGCTTTAACGATTTCAAAATGTAGAGGCACACAAAAAAGAAAATAAGTGTTGTTTACTTACCTATAATGCACTGTGTAAAATAGTTTATGATAATAAATTTGAATGTAACAAAAATAACTTACTACAAAAACAATTTATTTAATGATTAATTACGATGTAACTATAAAGATTCTTTTAATTAGAAATTTGAGCTTCATGTTAATTGAGAATTCCATTTATATTTAGCCGCAAAAATGATAATGCTACTCTCACATCGTTTTTTCCTTTTTATGTTGGTCAATATTGAAAATCCGAATTCACGCAAATAAGTTTTAGAAAATTTTAGTGATAAATATTGAAAACACTTAAAAGTGGGGGGAAAATTTCATTGTATGAAAGGTCACATTTATCAAAAATAAAAACACTCTTTAACTGTAAAAAACAGAGTACCGAACTGTAAAAATAAGCTTTCTTTTACATTGTAGTTTTCTTGATTGAAACAAACTTTACTCGTAATAAAAAGCACTGTAATTTTTACTATACACAGTTCTAAAAGTTTGGTGGCACATTTTAAGATTTATTCGTCCCACAAAAATACCGTGGCACAGTGGTTAAGAATTACTTATTTAGAGCAAACGTTTCTCACGATGTGGCACCGAGTGGTTAGTACTATTGGCTTTGGTTTGACAATTCGTGGAGTCAAATCCTATTTTGGTGTAAGAATCCTTTTTACGCAGAAAATATGAACATACAATGTTATATTTTATAGTAGACATGTGCTCTTCAATGTGTTTTCTGTGTTGGTCGTTTTCTTAGGACATGTTTCATCTTAACATGGAATTTAAATACAAGAAATGTGTTAGTTTTTAAAAAAAGATTTTGAATAGCAATCCAATTAATTTCGAGCTATTATTAGCAGTTACTTGATATTAATAGTCTCATTTTCTAACGAAAATGAATTAATCCCTATTTCCCTTTGAAAGGTATGATTTGCCTGTGGTCAGTTTCTAACAATATGACAATATAATAATAATCAGTCAAACTAACAACATGACTAGGACCTACAGTTAAAGTGGGATATGAGTCACTACATTCATCCAGATCCAAGTTAGATATCGAACCCGTAAACAGATAAACGAAGTACTAATCATTTAATTAGACCATTACGCAATCTCTATGCAAGACTGAATGGGGTGTTTAAAAATTCATGTTAACTCTGTCATTATTTTTAAATTTCTTTGTTGAAATTAAAAATTTGTTACGTGTTGCGTCTTTTTTTTCTTTTTCCAAACATTCTTTGTTAACATAATAAAACCTCCAGATCTGTATTTGTTTCATAGATGACTCTTTTTAGCAAGAAACGGGACAACATTTTTTTTTTATGTTTTTCAAAACGCTTCTACATTTTTAAATTAACAAATGGATTATTAAATATAGGAAACGATTCAAATCAATCTTTTATTATTAGTGAAAATGAACTTATTGTAATAGTTTTCCTCTTTATTCAAATAGCCATACACTTACGGCTTTTAACTTATCATTCTCCTCTCTTTGGAATTTTTTTTATTTCAAATGTATATAATTTAAAGCTAATATAGATATTGAAATTTTTTGCGTTTATTTTTACAGTATAATAATGTATTTCATGTTCAAAATTCTTTAAAATAAAATTTTAAAGTACTAATATACTAATTAAAACTTTTATAATTTTAAAAAAGTGATAAAAATAACATATTTTTTATTTTCATCGCATTTTTAAAATTATAAACAACGAATATTTCTTACTATTAGTTATTATAACAAATTATAAAAAAAATACTTAAATGATTGATTTATAAATTTCAACTTATTAATATAAGAATATTTTTTAACTTATATGAAAAACAAGTAAAGAGACAATAATATTTTTAATATTTTAAAACAAAATTATTATATATTGTCATCATATTTTAAATTTAAATTAAATGCATTCACCGCACAAAAAATTTCACATGAATATTTCTTTAGATACATGAAATAAGAAATTCCGATGAAAAAATTTCTGAAATTTCTTCATAAAAACATTTAACTAATAAAAGAAATTTATATTAAAACATAATAAATAACGACAGAATAATTTGGAAGACTTACTCTGCATAGTGATCATCAAATTGCCTTTGAAATTCCTTCGCCAGAAAACGTATCCAAGGTCCGGGCATTTTCAGATGTTTCCGATTTAGAACGAGTCATGAATTAAAAAGAAAGCTATCATAGCAACAATATATTGTTATTTGTTTGATGATTATTATTCCTCTTTTCGAACGTTATCGGTGGGGTTCTTTTATTTACACCTGAAGGTCCAAACACCGTCTCACACAACGTCTCAGGCGACAATACCAGGGGAAAAAAAATTCTCAACAATTTAAGGCATGCACGCGCGCTGTCGTTGTGACAATCATAATAAAAAAGAAAATTGCCGCTTTTTTCTCGAGCGAAGTGTTGGCGACCTATTGTCGAGGAGTTAAATGTCGCCAAATGAGTTGTGCCGATCAAAATAAAATTCCAGCTTTTATCACATCTCGTCCCATCTGACGCGCTTTTCCTCCATTCTGCAATAAATATTCATAAAATTTTTAAGACACGGAAGAGAGACCGATGCACGTGCGCACGAAAGATGAAGAACATCTTCTCTTGAGCTAAGGGAGAAAACGCTCTCGCATCTTGTTATTAACCTTATAATGCGAAACTTCGTAATAACGTCTTTTTCAGATACAAAGTCATCATGACACTTAAAAAAATTCAGCTAACACCAACTGAGCTAAAAAAAATAACCTTTAAAACTTCTATACAATGTCGTTTTATGGTTCAAAGTGATATATCGCCTCTTTTTAAACATGATAATAGTATAAAATAAAACTGCCATAGACGAAACTCAGTTAAAGATTCTTTAGAATTTTGATACAACGTCCTTTCTTGTTGGGTAATGATGACGCTTACACCAAAGTAATGGTATAAAATTAAGCCGATATATATGCGAGATCCTTGAAAAAAATACAAATAAATTAGTATTTAAAATAATTAGGAATTTAAATAATCAGAATAAAAATAAATTAGAAATTCAAATAATTAGGCTGAAAAGATTCTATAGAACTTCAATACATCATCTCTTTATACAAAACTGATGATAGAGCTTAAGATAGAATAATAGCATAAAATAATTTAGATACAGATGAAATTGTTGAGAGAGACATCTAATCAACTAAGTTAAAATATTCTGATAAACTAGATGTAACTTCATTTTCCGGTACACAATAATAATGAACGTTTAATTTTTTGTAACGATCGAGTAATTTTGTACCACCAAAGAAGTTTCCTCAGAAAAAACACGCTTTAACTCAAATAAGCTCTGAACAGAATACTATGTAACTTTTCTACGTCATCACTTCTTACTTTAAAAGAATAATGCTCTTAAACTGAGATGATGAGTAAATGATTTAAATTCAGATGTTTTTGAGCTTAAAACTAACCTAGCTCTGGAAGAAATGTGATGCACGGGTGAAAAATGTCGTTTCTCTGTGTAAAAATAATGAAGATTATGGTATAAAATAATCTGCACATTTTCATGCAAACGTTTTGATAAATTTGTTATGTTTTAAGTACTATTTAAGAAATTATAGTTTTCTTTTTTTTATATGCGAATAAAATAAATTTGTGTTATCACCCCAGATGTTTCCATTTGAACAGTTGAATTACTCTGATTTCCATCACCAAATTTCTGATCTCGCAAATCGAAACCGAATAATATTGATTATTTAATCACTCTGGAGCAGATGAAACACAAAGCAGCTTTTCATATAAAAGGCTACATATTTTTAGAAGTCTAGTTTTCAAGAAATGCTATAAATCGAATTCGTAAATTTTTATGGTGATTCACATATTCGGCAAAAAGAAAGTCATCAGCTCCTACAAAAATACTCATATGTTCTAGCAGCTCAATAATTGCTTTGGGAGAGAAAACACAAAGAAATATTATTCAAAGGCAGAAAAATGGTGAAATGGGAATTTTCATTGATAGAGAACGAAACTTAATGTTGGCTTGTGCAATTCAATACCAGAAAAACTGGTGAATTTACTAAATATGGTCAAGGAATACACAAGCACATAGAAGTGCCACAACAAGATATACCATGGGACAATAACAAGACATCCGATAGAGTCTGATGATATCCTAGAAACAATTCATGCCATAAATACTGAAGGATCATCCACAAAAGTATAAGAATATGAGATGGTAGTTATCTTTTTTTGAACAGCACTTTTCAAGCTCTTGCATACTTTCACAATTCTGTTCATGCTGCTCATTTCTAGACGTATCCAGGCTTCAATATCGATGACGCTAGATGAACACCTGTCATACAGTCACAGAAACTGTATTATCTTAAATAATCACCTGTGTTGACATGTAGGTCTATAATTTCATGAGGGTTTTATCATATTCATCATGCATCCATCCGCTTGATACAAACAGAAACGAGACTCGTTAAATCAGGCAATGTGTTTTCAATTACTGACTCTCCAAAAGTGGTGTTGGTAGCTCTTTAGGTTTTTGGGCTCTGTAGTGCACGTGTCGACCTTTGTGTCTGAAAAACAATATATAGCTTTGTCCTCTGAATGTTTCATATTCTGACTCTTATGAATGCCCCACAACTGAAATACTTAGCAATGTATAGAAGAGTTGCAGGTCTATGTCACAAGTTGCAATGTTGCTTGCTTAAGAAATCTCGTCAGTTGTCGTTGGTCTTGTTCCTTCAAAGGTTTTCTCTTTTTAATATTTTTCTTGACTGTCGTTATTCACGATACTCATCATCCAATTAAATGGTTATGCTTGAAAAACTCCGAAGCATTTACTTGGCAGTGGTATTTGCAGGAACAACCAATGCAGTAGTAATTGCCTTAAACAATGCAGTAGTAATTGCCTTAACAACCCATTATTCGACAAAGTCGGGACATTCTATTCGGGTAAACATGATCTCACTTTTATGTCATAGTGAGCCAGTTATACAGTTATATTTTAACACCCCCTAATGAATAGTCTGGAAGGACAAGCCTGGAATGCTGATGAAATATATTTGAATTTTTGCTAGATTTTGCCTTCCGGGAGAAATTTATCACAGATTCTTACTTAATCTACTTCTTACAATGAAGGAGACGTGGAGAATTTCAACAAGCACCCACCCGACCATCGTTTTAGTAGTCTTTTAAAGCCTTCTGTCCTGAAACTTGGTAGCCATGGCTCCAAAAACAGATCAACTCATTGTATACGTCTTGTGCGGAATATAGGATAACACCAACAAGATGCAACTACGGGTGTAAAGAAAGGTAGAAACTCAAAGGAGTGATGTCGAGGCTGTATGGTGGTTGTGGCCCTTTCAAGATTGTACTGAGTCTTAACGGTGAATGCTGGTACACGTGGCCATCCCTTATCCTGATAGATTAATCCTTTCTTGCACTGGAACTCAGTTCAACGTTTGGATTTGTTAGCAGCGTCAACATGCACTAGCATCTCGTCGTACACTTTGCTGGCAATGGTTTTATCTTTTTGCAGATACCTTTTGGGAATAATACTACGGCAGGTCCCACTAGATACAAAGTATGATTTTTTTGTTAGTGAAATAGTGCTATCATTGGGCTCACCGGGCACAGATCAACCTCTTTTTTAGCTTATGTTGTTCAAGTAAATCCACTTTTCATCATAAGTGACTACCTGGTTCAGAATTTTACTCTTGCTTTGATATTCGAGCAGATTGGTGCAAACCTGAACAAGCCTATCCTTATCTGATTGAGTCAGCTAGCAGCGATTCAACTTGTGCGTCAAGTTTATGCGATACAAACGCGACTAATGGATGTAGCACTAACGTATAACTCCTAGTTCTAATCTGGAAACGTGGTAGTTACATTTCAGACACCTTGTACTTAATGATGTGTTTTTAAAGATCCCAGAATGCAGTATTCTAAAGTACCAAATTATTGCCTGACAAAATATAAGCGAACACGCCAACTATTTGAACAGACTATATTAATAATAGTGGAAAGTTTTATTGATAGATGTTTTATTTTAAACTTAATTTTTGTTAAAAATAAATTTTAATAATTTTCATATTCTAGGGAGGTATTTATAGCAATACAAAACTTATTATATGGCCTTAAAATATATGATGGATAGTTAAATAGAAATTACATATTAATTAAATTTAATTTGTTTCAGCTAAAAATATTTTTTATTTGAGAACTGTGTGCTTTTTTTATTTATGATTTAAAGTTATTTTAAATAATAAATTATTTTTGGTTGAAAGCATAGTATGATGAATTTTCGTACTCCTTTTTCCTTTTCTCAGTATGATGAAGATAAAAAAAAATTGATAAAGCTCATTCCAAGCCAGAATTGAATAACAAAATATTGGTATTGTATTTCAACTTTCTGCATGTGCGTCAGTTGATACGGATGCTTGCGAATTTTCCGAGTTTACTTCCTTGCGATACATGAATACATTTAATTATAGAAAACGCTGAGAGGCTACAAACGCGATGAATTGTAAAAATTTTACTGCAATTTTCAGATGTTGAGCTATCAGTTGTAAGAAAAAAGAATTTTAAAAAGAAAAAGATTTAAAACACTCCATTTGGCAACCTACTATGCGGTATAAAAATGATATTAAAAAAAGGATCATTGTGTTCTAGTGGTAAATCAGCACTCTTCAGAGTAAAAAGTTGTTGGTGTGATCCCAGCTTCAGTTGAACAAAGTAAAACAAGCATTGCCCTTCTGTTTCTTGCATAGAAGGTGCTTGGAAATTTTCAGTGCTCTTACCCTAGCGATACGTGAATATTTTCTATTATCTATGAAAAGTCCATATGCATGATGAAATGAAACCAAGAGAGATAGAAAAAGAAGTTCAAGTAAATTAAAATCGGCTTCCACTATTAGGCTTATCAATGTCAAAATTTGCACCAAAAAATGTTTTTCTGTGTATAATATAGCAAGTCGTTTGAGGTAGAAACAGATACTAGTCTTAAAAATGCGCCAGGCGTTATTTGCCTTACGATTTGTGATGTGGGCTAGAGAGTTCCTTTCATCGTAACCCACATCTTACAATGTAATTCAAGTCAATGTAAACATCCATGATTGCAATGGAAATCAAAATCATGAACACCTGAATTGAAGTTAAGAGCATTCATAATTAGCCCTCAGCTCCGAAGATAGAAGATGCAAGATAGTTTTTTTAGGAATATGTATGACAGTAACTTCCACACAAGTGAACCAACAAACAGCGTATGTAACATTGTACACCAATAATTCCAATAAATTTAGACACCACGTATAATTCACAAAACGGATAATCCGCTCTCGAATAAAAGAGAGTATATTTAAAGTCGCATGGTGTAAGCATTTATTTTGGCATTTCATCATCCATACGTATGAATGAAACTATAGAATATATTTAAAATAGTTTTAATTCATAATCATATGGGCCTAAAAGCAGCTCCTTAATAATAAATATGTTACAATGAAACGAGAGCGAATTGTGTGTTCTGTCTTTTTATATATAACTAACTCCAACTAAAACAGATCTGACGAATAATATAAATTAAATTTCTATACATGAGATTAAAAAGCAACTGCGATCTTTATCTACTCTCGGACGCAGAACGGCGGCGATCCTCTGCTGTTTGCTTCTTTGTCGGCTCTGAGGCAACAGATTAAGCTCTATTATCATCCCCATCTTCAGCGGGGAAGAGAAGCACGTGTCTTTGTTGTCGATTCGGCGCCTCATCCAATCGACGTCAAGCGCTGCCACGACCGCTGGGAGCCTTTCCCGACTTTTTTTTTTTTTTTTTTAATCTTTCTTTTATTTTACAAGAATATTTTTGGTACCACATACCTCAATGAAATATTTATACTAAGAATAACATGTAAATTTAAAAAAGCCTCCCCACCTAATATACACTTAAAAAATACTTATTTTCTATGAAAACAAAAATGTTGAATGTAAATTTGAATCTTTAGAATCAAGAAATAGTGGATGTTTCTATGCATTAAATATTAATTGGTATAAAATTTATAACTAAAAGTGCTAAAAGAAAGGACATTAATTATATCATTATTTTTTATTATCATACTAAAGGAGTTTCAACATAAACCAAACTAAAAGTTATTTTAGGGAAGAAAAATTTATTTTGGATTTTATTATAGGAAATTTTAAGTGGAAAGAGTTTTACTTAAGAGAGAGAATGGCTCACTGAGCTGCCAGGTGAGTAGCGATCACTTTGGTGTTCTGATCAGCAGTTCGTGAACTCGATTCCTACATTTAGTGTAAACATTTGTAGTGCTGTAACATTTGTAGTGTCAATGAATCATTCGAATTTGAATTACAACAAATATTAAAACCTAGAATGGTAGTCGAGGAAACATTAACATATGTCCACGATTATTTTTCTTTTCTCGATTCGTCTTGAATTGAAAAATCAGAGCTTTTATTAATAGGAATCATTTCATTTATTATCATTTGAATTAATAGAAATCATTATTGGAAGTAATGAAATCACTCCGAATAAAATGAAAATATAAGCATGACATCTTTCAAACAATATTCTCATTATCACTTGTAAAAGTACTGTAGAAGCATATTCATTAGTAAGGCTTTCAAAAAAACATTGTCAGATTCAAACTGAAGCGCAGAGGGGGAGGGGGCAAGTGATTCAATAGTTAGCACTTAAATTTGAATTCTGCAGTTTATTTGAAATCTGCTTTAAGTTCCACCACACTATTGAAAGACCCTCAAAGCGACAACTGAAACGAACTAATGAGTTTTAGATTTCTAGCTTTGTTAGTATGTGACTATACTTATTTTCGTTTTCCAATATAAAATTAAGATCTCTCAAGTACATATTCAAAGTGTAAACTGTTTGTTCGGTAGAGGAATTGAAGGTAAGAAAAATGAGAGTATAGAAGAAATATTTATTGAATACATTGTTTAGACCAAAATATTAAAGTTTCGTATCTATTGATTACATCATATTCGATGGCTATTTCTATCATTCCAAGAATTCTATTATAAATATCTAAGATTTCCATTTTTTGAGTGACAACGTAAGACAAAATGCCTCTGAATTAGTCCTGCATCAAATTTATTTTTTCCTACAAAATTTAATACCTTTCATGCATTTTAGATGAAAATTATTGTCATACGTTTGAATACATGAAATTAATGCGCAATGTTTACAATTATGTGCTATTATACAGCTCAATAAATAAATTATATTTTGCAATGCATTATTTGTGAAATACTAAACAGTCATAAAGTCTTCAGTTCTTTATTAAGAAGAGGAGAGAGATTATTTGTATCAACAATATTTCATTTTATGTTAGAAAAAGAGAGAATTCAATCCTGTTGTAAAATACGGGTTCATTGTAAGCCAAAAACAGTCATGCAAAAAATGTCATTTTTTAACTAAAAATCACAACTGAAAAATGCTCTTGGAGCATTTTCAAGTATTTGAGGTTATTTTTCATATACTAGTTACGCAGATGCTCCTACCATTGCCATTTCTTTAAAATAATAATGTTACATCGTAATGGAATGTGATTTCTTCAGATGATGCCGGTATCGAACAGGTCGCGTGAAACCTTTGCCACATTCAGGACACACCAGCGGATACTTTTTTGTGTGTCTGACTATTACGTGTTGAGAAAGATGTGGTTTTTGGGAACATCTGTACTGGCAGTAAGGGCACTTGTACGGTTTCAGTTTAGCAATCGTATCAGTGCCTTTGGTTTTAGACCTTTTCTTCATACACACATTTTGTTTTGTTGCAATAATTTTCTCAGACTGATTCTTGAGAGGGGTCGATCGAATGAGCTCTTCGTTACGCCGAGAGCGTTCGACTGATGTTTTTGTTGCTGCGTGTTTGGCATTTATGTGACGGGAGAGTTGTTGAGATCGAGAACATGAATAGTCGCAACCAGTGCATTTGTAGAAACTCTTGTTTTTAGACTTCTCCGCGACAGATTTATTATCGGAAGAGTTTTCTGTTTTAATGGCTACTTTTTCGCTCTTCTTAATGCCTATGGGATGATGCATTTTTTCGAAATGTTCCCTCAGATGCCTAGGACGCAGAAATCCTTCTTTGCATTGGGGGCATACGTATGGATAATCATGGGTATGCTGCTCAATGATATGCTTTGAAAGATGATTCGGGCGAGAGCAGGAATATTCACAGTATGTGCACGTGTAAGGTTTCACACTTGTTCTTCTCTTCTTAGTGACTTCCTTGCAAGCAATGTCGTTGCTCCTCTCTTGGCTTGTACTGATTGTCATTTGCTTCAGGTGAAAAGTGTCTAGATGGTTTTTCAGACGTATGAGCCTAAAGAAGCCCTCATTGCATAAAGAACAGACGTATGGATAATTTTGTGTATGCTCATAAATTACGTGTTGAGTAAGATCTTGCGGTTGGAGACAAATATAATCACAGTGAGGACATTTGTATGGTTTCATCTCCGCCTGAAATAAATCAGCATTACTTTCGAAATTATTTCTTTTTATAGAAATGTCTGCATTTTGTATGTTTTCTTTATTCACTCCCTTTTTAGTTATGTTCTTCTCGCTTTTCTTCGGTAAGTCATTTTTTATTTTGCTGACTTTTAACTTCTTTTTCTGTATTTTGCTTACATTCTTCTTATAATTGACATTATCATCAATGACTAGGTTAGCTATATTTTTCCTTACATGGTCACTTTCTACATGTTCTTTGAGTTGAATTGCTGAGGTAAAATTCTTTTTGCACTCATGGCATGCATGCGAGCTGTTTCTGGGAAGCTCTACTTTACGCGTCTTGTTGGAAGGGCACTTTTTGGCTATTGTCTGTTTCCCGAGATGTTTCCTTTCTAAGTGATTCCTGTATCGACTCGGTCTGATGAAGCCCTTCCCACAATGAGGGCAAACAAGTGGGAACTGTTTAGTATGTCTGACGATCACGTGCTGACGCAAGTGTTGAGACTGAGAGCTACGGTAGTAGCAGTGCGGGCATCGATAGGGTCTCTGCGCTGTATGCATGCGCAAATGCGTCTTAAGATTAGAAAGTTGAATGAAGTTCTTCCCACAAGTGGAACAGCGGAAAGGTCTTTCACCCGTATGGATCCTGTAATGGACACTCAAAGCCTGGTTCCATTTGAAGGACTTGCCGCAGATGCTACAATTGAAAGGCTTATCCACCTCATGGACTCGCTCGTGACTTCTGAGATTATTCTTCCGAGTAAATATTTTGTTGCAATGGCGGCAGCTATAGAAACCACCAGTGTCATGGGGAGCGCACAGGTGGTCGCGAAGTCGATGCTTATAATAACTAGAATAGTTGCATTCGTTGCATTTGTACCTTCGTCTCTGATTCATGCGAGAATGACTTCTTTGGTGTTTTACTCCCACATAATCATATGTACCTTTTTCTTCATCTGAAATTGAAAATAGCTTTTGTAAAAATTTAAAATGAAACTTTTCTAATTTAAATAAGTTATTATGTTATAACCCCTACATCAAAAAAGTATATATTTAAAAGTTCCGGTACTGTTAATCTGTGCTTTGAACTCCAACAAATAAAACAATATAGAATATGCAGTGAAACATTTTTTCTATTTACGTTCATGAAGTTAAAAGTCGGTTAAATAGTCTGTTTAGTTATGAAATTGTTTGCAAATCAAGAATAATTTTTAGAACAAAAGGATTTACAAAATCTAGTAAAACTTGGATGATAAACAGTATTAATGTTATAGTAGGAGTGATATTCAAATATTCAGGGTAAATGAAAGTGAATGTAAACAGATCAATTCAATCGACTCGTCTTCTTTGGAAGAAGTTGCAATAGTAAACATGAATGATATTCCGACAATTTGAACAATATAAGCGAATACGTTTTTTCCCCTTCAAATGGATTTATAGTAATATGGTACTACAAAGTAAATGTGATAGAAATCCGAGAAAGAATATGAGTAGACATTCATCAAACGAAGAGCCCGAGGAAGAACAGGGATAAGAATTGTATCTAGATCGACAGGAAGAGATAGATTGATGCATAAGTTAAAAGCCATGTCGCCAAACATCGCATCCGTTTTTGTTTGCAAATGATAGCTATTGTTGCATTTATATGAAAACGTCTATAGTGTCACTTGATTCACATTTCATGATTGGAAAAAACTGCTAATGACTGCATGGAAGGAAGCAATGATCAGATGTTTTTACTACTAAACGTAGATTTCACTTGTATGCTTCAGATGTCGCATGCTTGTAGAAGCGAAAGTACACCTTCTTACTTTTTAGTTTTACATACAATAATGGATATTATCAGATATGTAAACTAGAAATCTAGAGATATTTATCAAATTGTATAATATTAAATACATTTTAGCGTGGTATTCATCATATATAGATTGACAGGAGTAAACATAAAATTACAATATAAATATGAGCTAGAAAGTGTGATTTACATATTCATCATGACTGAATCAGTTTCAGAAATTGAGGCTTTTTTATAAGAGAACGGTTTATAAGATCTTCATGAACACTATAGATTAAATAATTAAAAATATAATCAGGTAGTTCTCTTAAAATGCTTGTAGATTTTGTCAGTTAGCGGCTGCAATTACTTGGGTAGGATTTTAAAAAACCTATGAAAAATCCTACATCATTTGTATAGTAGATGATGAAATGAATTACTAATTATTCATACATTTTCATTACGTTCAATGAATTTTAATTATCTTTCCGGTTTTTAAACTCTATAAAATAAAGACCAAGTTTGAACTCTTAAAAATTCAAGGAAAGGCTCTTATTTTGCAAAATCTCCATGAAATCATAATTTATATAATTATAACTGTAACCAATCAACGCATAATAACTGCACGGTACAATTTCTTCTTACATTTTCTTTTAATCCTTTATGAGATTTGCGTAATTTTATGCTAAATTTGTATACATATGCAAAGCATATACAAATTAATAAAAATAGATTTTTAGTGTTTCATTAATGAAATTAAGATACGCAAAATATTTTTGGAACAAACCGTTGTTGTAAGTCAATATGATATTCGATTTTAATCCGCAATTCGAGTCGTTTTTGAAATTACTATATTAATTAAGACTGATGCTCATCAAATTATACTTGCATACTTTATTCTATGAAGAAGGCAGTTTTGTAGTCAATAACCAATTTATATACATAAACATTAAAGTAGTGGAAATAGATTTTAGCAAGAATTCCGTCTCTATGAACTCAGAGATAAAAAAATTAAATATATTTTCAATCACCAAAGAAAAAAAGAAAATGAACAAAGAAAATGAACAGAAAAGTGGATTGGTATGCAGTAGGTTATCATTAAAATTAAGAAATCAAAGCAAATAAACAATAATACTAAATATTTGCACACAACATAATGCACTCATATGGATTTTTTACGAAATTGGATTCACTATTATTTCTATTAATTTCCTGAAATAAAGACTCTCTTCCTTTCAAAATCGGAAATACAAACGAGTGTATGATTCAATAACCAGTTAAGAAAGAAATATTCACCATCAAAATAATATAAAATTATAAGCTAGCTTGTTTATGCCAAGAAAATGAAGTGTACATACCTTTGATGGATGATATTAGTGAATCTATTCTAAGATCTAAGGCATATTTCTCCTCGTACCATACCAGAAGTTCCTGATATGGAAGTACTGGTCGACACGTCTTATAATAAATCTTTCTTCTGTACAGGAAAGCTACTAGATTCTGCCTCTCTTCTCTCTCACCACAATTAACGAATTTCATCCAATTTGACTTGCATTCAGCAGAAGCATCCAAGTCGCAAGGAATTCTGCCTTCCTTTGGAAGCTATAAGAAACAACCTCATATTAACGATAGCGCAAGAACTGTAAGTAATGTAGAATGATAACATCAGATGCCGTTAAAAATCCTGATTCTAAAGCTAGAAGATAGCAAAAATATTTCTATAGTATCTTTTTATAGACATAATTTTTAAAAAAAATGATTTTTTAAATTAAATTGTTTTAAAAAATTTAATAAGAAGAAATTAATTTAAAATACAAACATTTTTAAACTACTATGTCATAAATTTCTTTCTGTTAAATTAGCTATACATTTTTTAAAGAAAATTCCTTCTTTTTAAATAATTTAAGACATTTATTACTTATTGACATTTATACTTAATAAATATATAGACATTTGTACAAATTTTTGTATTTCTTATTAAAATTGAATTTTGCTACAATTTTTGACTTTTTATCTTATAACTAGGTTATATTATATAGAAACATTACTTAAAATAATCAAAGGCAGATTCCATAAATATTCATGCAATTTATATTCCACAGAGCACCGATAGTGAAAATAATTCTATAGCTCATAAAAAATATGTATGCATTGCACATAGAAATAATGCTTAGGGTTAGATTTTCTAATTTTCGTAAAAGAAAGTAGTTAAAACACACAGTTTATTAAACATTTCCTCACAAATATACCAAAATAACATATTAACCTATTATCCTCTTCAAATAAATTTGTTTTATTTGGAGATAAATTTTTTTATTTACAATAAATGTAAATTTTTTTTTTAATTTTACTTGGAATACATGAAGTGCAATTAAAGCTATCAATGCCAAATATCTGTTTTCTTTCTTTTTTTTCTTTTTTTTTTTTTTTAAATATGGCATAAATATATTTTTTTGTAAAAATGTTGGAAATGATATAAACACACTTAAAAATGGTTAAAAATTACAAAAATGTAAATTTTATGCAGTTCTATGACTCAATAAGTTGCATTTGCTGACAATTTTTATATTTTTTGCGAGAAAAAAAAAGTGGTCCATAGAAATTATGTGAAACAGAATTTATAGGATAATGTGAATTATATATATTTATGTCCTATAGTATTAATTCTTCTTTAAAAATGTAGTCTAATGAAAATTGTCTAAGTCATATGACCTAGAATTTATGGGTTTATTATAATTTTATTGTATAATAGTATATCCTTTTTAAAGAGACTACTAAAAGAAACTATTAACATTAAGCAGCTAAAATCAAGGAAACATAAATCATCAATTTACAATTAATTGTATTTATGAAAATAGCTTTCCAAAGGGAGGAAATAATAAAATTTGTTTGAATTTTTCTTTTTTTAAAAAACATAAAATATTCATTCACTTTAACAGCATAAACAGTAGTGGTTATTCTTTAGATATATATATATATATATATATATATATACTACAAGAATTTCAATATTATTTCATTTCGAATATTTTTAATATAATCACAAAAGCGAACTCTGTTCCATCATTATTATCACATGAATGTTCAATGGAGCTGGTGTTAATTGTCTAATGACAGAAAACCATATTTTTAATAATGTTTTGATGCTTTGTTGACATAATATGCCTTCTGAGCTTGCAAGAGATGTTCTGGATTATTGTCTTGTAAAGTAAACTTATGAGTTTTACAAAAGGCTATGCGAAAAACAAGGACATTAGGACATGATTTTTTGTTTATTTTGACTAATTGTCTATTTGCTGCACTTATAGAACACCTCCAAGTGATGATAGAATTCCTTCATGCTTAAAAGAGGAAGAATTGCTTAACGAAAATATTCGTTCATTAACGTCACATAAATTTGCATCATTTTTCAATCAAGCAAATTAAGTTTGCATTCTTTTATGAAACGAACATTCTTCACATTGATTTATTTCTTGTTTGTCATGCTTTCCAATTAACAGAAGACTTTCTCTCTGTTCAAAGACTTGACAAATGGCGCGCGAGTTAAATGTAGTCTTTAAGCCTCTGGTAAAAAAGAGAAGCTTTACAATGGACGCATTCTTATTTTTCATTTCTAATGAAGCATGTAAAATTTGACAATGTGAGACCAGAGTGAATGCAGGAATGAAAGAAAATGAAATTTATATTTTTGCTTCATTGAGCTATTAATCATGTTAGACGTGAAGAAACCAAATCATTAGAAGTTACAAAGGAAATAGTTCAGAAGTTTGCTAAATGCAATTAAAAGAAATTTCTTGAGATGATTGATTTTTCATAAGAAAGGGAAACAATTTCTTATTAAAATTAGAGCAAATCTTTTTCTAAACAAAACTTGTATTCTGATTCTTTTAATTATTTAACTAACTTAAACTGATCAAAACCATAAAAAAAAAAAAAAAATACAAACCAAATTCACATGGCAATAAAGATATACATGGAGCTTACGATATGTTATTTCATCTTGTGGAATTGGGAGGAAAAGATCTCATTCATAAATAATTTTTTTCCAAAAATTTTTTATCAATATAAAATGATGCTATGCTGTAAGAACTGTTGGAAGGGAAAAACTGCAGAATGTGTCTGAACAGCTTAATTACAGGTAAAATGTTTATCGCATAACCAATGATTCAGATTCAAACATTTATATATGAAAAAATTTGGAATATTTTTTATTTTCATGTATTACTAATAGCGTTATACATGTTTTAAATGTAAGTATTTAAAATCTAGATATTCATTTATTTTAGCCATAACATTTCACCCTATTAATCCTGTTATATAAGATCATTTTTAAAATAGTATAAGTCCTATACATTTTAAAATTTAATCGAGAGTATCATTAATGTTTATAATTATATTTTCCTTATACAAATACACTTCAAAGTTTTTCTGCTTACTAATTTCTTTGAAGTGCTACAACACAAAATCCTGAGCAGATTTTTTAAAAAATTTAATTTTCTTGTGCATACAGATAGAGACATTCCACTTCAGTCACATTTCTATAAAACTGTCGCTTTAGGGCATTTGAAAATTTTAATACTGTAGTTTATCAGTTATAGATCCAGAAAAAGTTTCATAATTAGAGAACTCGTTTATGAACATATTATGCTTTTGTGTTGCAGAATCAAACAACTTTTTGCAAAATTACTAACATGAGAGACAATTAAAATATATTCAATGTCTTCATTATAATATTAGATTTATGTAGAATTCAGTGATAAATTGATATGAGTTCACTTTAAAACACAGAGCTAATACATTACCATCCATGAGTATCCCGTCATCTCGTTTCCATTTGAATGCTTTGTTAGTCGTCCTTTGAAAGGCCCCCAAATGATACCTTTGGGTAAAGGTATTTCAGTCCACACCCCAAGATTCATTTTGGGGACAGTAGATTGCCTGATAACAAAACCGAAGGGTACGCTTTGAGCTTTTCTTCCTGGCATGCCTATGGGCATCTGTGAAAATGTGTAGAAAAAAAGTTAAACTAAGCTGAGGAAGAAAGGACGTTACATTAAAACTTGTTAGACATTTTAGTAATGGTTAAGAAATACAGAATGTAAATTATAAAATATACTTATTTTTTTTTTAAATTTCTGCAGAAATATTTTAAGATCATAACATTACTATAAACATTATATTTAAGTACTCAATGAGAGTTTTTCAATTAAAAATTTTTCTGTGACAATTTTAAAATGTAGAATTTTAGTAATATTCTAAAAATACTTTTTTAGAAAAAATGTTAAATAATCTATTTTCTTAAAAACTTGTCCAATTTCAAAAACGATATTAAAGGTCTTACAAAAATTTTAAATATCGTATTATTTAAAAATGAAAACTATTATACACTAATAAAAATACAATCAAAATCTTAAATTCTTTGCTCAATCAATAAATATATTGATTCTTGAAATTTCACACAGACCTCTCGGGATCAATTCTTACAATTTTATGAAAGAATAACACAAAATACCTTTTTTTTAAGCAGTTAAATGAAAATTTCAACTTATCAGTCTATCTTATTTGCTCTGATTTTTAAATTATCTATTTTAATTCTACACATAGTTAAAACTCAAACTTACGACGAATCTTCTATCGTGATGAAGACATTTTTAACTCCCCGAGCAAATTAATATCATTCAATCTATAAAAAATTCAATTTGATGGAAGCTTAAGATAAAAATAAAATGACTTTATGCTCAAGTAAGAAATTGGGAATTTATGATTAGTATCCCTTTTTCTGTTTGTGTGAAAAAAAATTTCAGTTGCTAAACATATGTTTAAGTTAATATATAATCATTTATATGCTGAGAGTTAATCTCAACATATTAAGAATAATAAAAGTAAATAAAGAAATGGATTGTTTGAGTATATGTGCATCAGGTTCCTTAGAAAAATGTTATAAACTCAATAGAAATAGTTTTTTAATCAAGCACGAAAATATCAAGACATCAAATTCATCGCATATGAAAAGACATTCGACTCTAATTTAATAAGAATTTTTTTAAGTGTAATTCATATTGTTTTAAATATATTTTATTATATATAAAATAGAAAATTCATCAATTTTCATAATTATAATCATTTTATAATCTGTTGAATATTCCAAATACCATTTTGCCAATTCATTTGTAAGAGATGATCGAATTGCTTCTTTTAAGCTGGAGAAGTACAAAATACTTCTTAATTTAATAAAAAAAAAGTTATGAAAACTAAGAATATAAAGAATAACTTGTTTAACATACAGAGAGGATAGGATTTTCAACTGTTGAGTTGTTTTCCGTATCACTTTTACTTGGATGTTCTTCATAAACTAGTGAAAAGAAATCTAATTTAAGAACGTAATTACACACTTTCTTGTAAAATGAATCATAAGTTATTTAAAAAACTGCTTATGCATATTTCAGTAAATTTATGTGCAACATATATGAATTTCAGTTTAATTTCATGTTTGACAATTTAAATATTTTCCATACATGTGAACAAACAATAAAACCATGAAAAGAAAATGCAATATTTTAGGATATAATATAAAATTTATAAATGTTGCATAAATAATTTATGTGGGAAATATATGGTGTTATACACAATCTAGTAACATTAATATGACCACTACCAGCAGGACAATGAGAAGTGTCATTCAGCTGGCAGTGTATTTGCGAGTTCGAAGAGCACCAGAATAAGTTTACCTTTCTCCTTGCCCATCAAATTCACTTGATTTAGTACCGTGGACAAAAAAAAAATTAATAATAGTGGTATGAAGCTGAAATTTTACATGCTTATTTGTAGCATAGAAAATATGAATTTAACAAAGTTAAAAAATATTTCATTAATTTTCTGTGTTAATTATGATTTAATTAATTAAAAATATAAAAAATTAATTTCATTCAACAACACTTGTGCAACAAATTTCTGTTTTTTTTTTTTTTTTTTTTTTTTTTTTTTTTTT